>CM041793.1:71590125-71695125 GCA_023376895.1 Aspiorhynchus laticeps
CTGGAAAGGCACCATCAATGCTGAAAGGTATATCCAAGTTCTAGAACAACATATGCTCCCATCCAGACGTCGTCTCTTTCAGGGAAGACCTTGCATTTTCCAACATGACAATGCCAGACCACATACTGCATCAATTACAACATCATGGCTGCGTAGAAGAAGGATCCGGGTACTGAAATGGCCAACCTGCAGTCCAGATCTTTCACCCATAGAAAACATTTGGCGCATCATAAAGAGGAAGATGCGACAAAGAAGACCTAAGACAGTTGAGCAACTAGAAGCCTGTATTAGACAAGAATGGGACAACATTCCTATTCCTAAACTTGAGCAACTTGTCTCCTCAGTCCCCAGACGTTTGCAGACTGTTATAAAAAGAAGAGGGGATGCCACACAGTGGTAAACATGGCCTTGTCCCAACTTTTTTGAGATCTGTTGATGCCATGCAATTTAAAATCAACTTATTTTCCCTTAAAATGATACATTTTCTCAGTTTAAACATTTGATATGTCATCTATGTTGTATTCTGAATAAAATATTGAAATTTGAAACTTCCACATCATTGCATTCTGTTTTTATTCACAATTTGTACAGTGTCCCAACTTTTTTGGAATCGGGTTTGTATATATATATATATATATATATATATATATATATGTGTGTATATAATGTGTATGTATATAATATTTACAAATTGTATATTGTAACAGGAGTTTATATTTAGTAAATTAATATAAAGATATATATATATGTGCAGTTTTACATATTGCAATATGTGTTTACATTAGAAAATAATAAATAACAGTAAATAATAATGTATATGATGTATGTATAATTATTTATATATATAAGAGATTAGATATTATTCACTAGAGATATTATAATTAATAATATTAGATTAGTTTTTTTACATTTAGTAAAAAATATAATGTACATATATGACATATAATGTAAAAACTTTATTTTAAAAAAAATATTTTGAAAACATTTAAAATGTCTATTTTAAAAACATTTTAATTAAAAAAAAACTTTTATTTTGGAATCAGTAATGGATTATAATTTGTAAAATATTTGCAGTAATACATTTAGTGTTACTTAAAGGGGACCTATTATGCCCCTTTTAACAAGATGTAAAATAAGTCTTTAATGTCCGCAGAGTGTGTATGTGAAGTTTTAGCTCAAAATACCCCACAGATAATTTTTTATAGCTTGTTAAAGTTGCCACTTTTTGGTTATGAGACAAAACGCGCTGTTTTTGTGTTTGTCCCTTTAAATGCAAATGAGCTGGTGCTCCCATCCCCCTTTCAGAAGAGGGCGGGGCTTCAAGAGCTCATGCTCTGGCAATTGATAGTTTTCACGTGACATCACACCCTTATAGGAACGCCCACCTGGCAGGCAAAACGAAGCTTTGCTCCACTGACCGCCAGCAATTTTTACGCAGATTGCATCAAGTAATAATGTAGTAAAACGCAGATATTAAAAGGCGAGTTTCAGTGGACACCTTATTGATGATGTATATTTTGTACAGGCAAGAGGATGAAGCCAGAATATAAACGCAATGTGCAAAGTTTCACATTAAATTGATTCCCATAGAAAACCATTAGAAGGAAAGCACTGAACCGTTAAGCGGACTGCGTTCATATTCCGGCCTCATCTGCTTGCCTGTGTAAACTATGCATCATTAATGTGGTGATTACTGAATTTTATCTTTTAATATGACTGTTTTAAATATATTAAGGCACTTTAAGTGATTTTACAACGTTTTGTCGCACTGTTTATGATTGAAATATTGCCGCGGGTGCTTAATATGGATTGCAAATGTCCAAAACTTGCATTTTGTTCAGAAATATCTTAGTTTTATTCTTTTGAGAGGCGATCAAAATATTTGCGGCTGGGAAACATGAAAAATTGACACGCTTGTGCAGCAGTTCTATAGGACTTCATATACAATTTTTAACTACCACATTCCTATTTGCGATCGATCATTCTGATAGCACGTGAAGGCAGCATCAGTGAAAACAGCCATAGCTTTAGCAACATAAGCCTTACAGTGTGCCGAAAAGCTCCTTCAGAAAGGCAATTTGGAAAACAAACACGTGATACTTACTTTGTCTGGAGCTGACGCTTGTTATGAGATACTGTTTATGATTTATTGGGATTAAAAAAAATGAGTGGGTGGATTTTTACCATTATAGGCTGGTTGATTTCACACACTGCAGCCACACAACTGTGTTCAAACACCTTATAAAAGTGATTTTTGCATAATAGGTCCCCTTTAAATTGGATTTGCATGCCTTTGTTTATTTCAAAGTTATTTGGCCAAACTGTATTCAGCTCTCTGTATTTATTAAGATATTGTCCCTTGAAATAGCTTTACACGTCTCAATTCATAATACAATACACGTATATGTTGCACATTTAGCGTTGCCACATCTACTGTTATGACGGAAAAACAGGTTAAGCTAGTTAAATTCAACTAGTAACTTTAGCATCCGGGACCAGACCTATTTATACAGTTTTGACCTGTATGGGCCTTCATAAGAATTGAGATACTGTCCGTACTCAAAAAAACAAAACATATAAACATAAGCAGTGACGTGTGTCAGATTACCAAGGTGATTTCAGCGTTTCTGCAGTGCGTGGATCCTGTATAGCGTGGCTTTATTTGGCAGGATTAGGTGGTGTGCCGTTGGCGTGTTTTAAGATTGTGGATGCCACAAAATAACCCAAAGTGTGAAATGGATTACTGCCTGGAGCTTTAACCATGGATTATGTGACAGCAATTTACATGCAGACGCACCAACGTCAACACACACACACTCATTTTTGCCTGGTTATAAGCCCCCTTATGTCTGGTACAATGCAAGAACACCTCCACTGACCTTCAGTGCCCGATCACAACCAACTGGGGGAGAGTGTGTGGGCGAGAGTGACAGACAGAGAGAGCGAGAGAGAGCGAGAGAGAGATGCTATCCTCGCTGAACTGTCAACGTCACAGTAATGCCCACCTATTTCATATATTTCGCCCCATCACTCACAAAATCACTCATGCTGTGTATTAAACTAACTCATCCCTCAGTGAGTTGATGATTTTCACATGCAGACAAAACAAAGCGGACAAATCACATAGATTTCATTGAAGGAGTGACCCAAGCCATGTCTAGAAGCCACAATATCCTAAAGACTTGGGCCAGTTGTTAAACACCTAACAAAACCCTAGCAGCTAAATACTACTTAGAAACCATGTGCCACACACGTCCTAAAGAGTGAAGCCAAAACATTTAAATCACCATCTGGTGGCTGGCTGCAGTATAGGTCATAAACTCCTCTGTCTGTAAACGAATGGGACGTGAGCCAAACTAAAATTCAAATTATATTTACAATAATTTTTCCCAGAGATGGTTTCCATCATTTTAGGTAGTTCTTATCACACGGATATACAGTCAGGTCCATAAATATTGGGACATCGACACAATTCTGACATTTTTGGCTCTATACACCACCACAATGGATTTCAAATGAAACGAACAAGATGTGCTTTAACTGCAGACTGTCAGCTTTAATTTGAGGGTATTTACATCCAAATCAGCTGAACGGTGTAGGAATTACAACAGTTTGCATATGTGCCTCCCACTTGTTAAGGGACCAAAAGTAATGGGACAGAATAATAATCATAAATCAAACTTTCACTTTTTAATACTTGGTTGCAAATCCTTTGCAGTCAATTACAGCCTGAAGTCTGGAACGCATAGACATCACCAGACGCTGGGTTTCATCCCTGGTGATGCTCTACCAGGCCTCTACTGCAACCGTCTTCAGTTCCTGCTTGTTCTTGGGGCATTTTCCCTTCAGTTTTGTCTTCAGCAAGTGAAATGCATGCTCAATCGGATTCAGGTCAGGTGATTGACTTGGCCATTGCATAACAGTCTACTTCTTTCCCTTCAAAAACTCTTTGGTTGCTTTTGCACTATGCTTTGGGTCATTGCCCATCTGCACTGTGAAGCGCCATCCAATGAGTTCTGAAGCATTTGGCTGAATATGAGCATTTGGCTTCTCATAAAGAATAAGAACAAGGTCTTCTTTTTAATGAAATACCAATGGTTATATAGGATAATTATCCATTCTTTATATCAACTTGTTTACCATATTCTTCATTCTTTCAAGCAGAAATATTTATTTCTATAAATAAATTGAAATGAACCTTTAGGGCTACTAAAGTTTTTCATTCAAGAGCAGTGAGTGATTTTCTGTCTTTCTTCTGTTGCTTGATTAACATCAATGACAGAGACAATAGCAACTTAATTAGACTACTATCCCTTTAAAACCGAACGCACAGCTGCAATGGATGCAATGTACTGATGCACATTCTGCCTACTGTTTACGTTCACTTAAGACGTCATCGACTGTGTTTATGTGAATGCTCGTCAACACGGCATAATTTCATGTGTAATTCTCCGCTCACGCGACGCAAGAGAGTACTCTCTTCTGTGTGTGTATGCTTCAGTGTCTGTGCTCAGAAAACCGGACCGAATCGAGTTCTCTCTTGCGTCGTCAGATTTATCCATATGTCTGCTCTTCTCTTTCTCCCACATATTGATATTTTTGAACGTTTTATGAGACGTGCTGCAAGTGTATTATAGCTTATGTCCTGCCGGTTCATATGTATGCATCTAACCTCCTAACTACACACTACAGAACTATGTTCTGAATGAATCTCTTTCCAAATCGTCCCTCCCTAACAGTTTCGCCTCGTTTTTATTCGTTGACGAATATGTCAATAGATTTTCGTCATAGTTTTTGTCATTCAAAAAGAGTTTTCGTTCGTCATCGTCTCGTTGTCGTCGGTGAAAAAAATGTCGTTGACGACAATTATGACGAAAATTATTCGTCAACGAAATTTAACACTGCTGTATGTTCAAGTGCTCGTTTTTAATAAGTTTGCTTTTAAGTAGTTATTTGATGCTATAAAAACGGGGCGTGGCATCCTGATTGTGTGGTTTTGATTGGGTCTCCAGGAGTTTGGGCGGGATTTTGATATCACGGCTCAATCTTATGATCACTACTGCGCAGACTCGTGCTCCCGACGAATCGCTACTGCGCAGACTCGTGCGCCTGACGAATCGCTACTGCGCAGACTCTTTCTCTCGACAAATCGCTACTGTGCAGACTAGTGCTCCAGACGAATCGCTACTGCGCAGACTCGTGCTCCAGACGAATCGCTACTGCGCAGACTCGTGCTCCAGCCGACATTATCGGTGCAAGATGACAATGACCATACCCAGGATAATTTGTCCATCTTCTTTTAGTCTATGGTAGCAAATGGAAGACAGAAGACAAAGAGCACAGCGCTGAAAAGGGGTGTCACAAAATCTATAGCAAGCTAAAAACCACTTAGAACACCTTATCAACCTGCTAAAAATACTTAGAACACACCAAAAAACTTACGCCCCGTTTACACTAGTGCGTTTTTGTTTTGAAACTTATAACTTTTGCTACGGTTACGCCTATTGTTTACACTACTCCGACGTTTTCGACCCTCGAAAACGGACTTTTGAAAACGCTGCAGACCCCGTTTTAGTTTGAAAACTCCGGGGTTGCGTTTCAGTGTAAACTAACCAAAACGGAGACTTTTGAAAATGATGGCGTGGCTGCCCACATTCTCTCTGCGTATCCTTGATGACTGTGTAAACAATAACATAATGCTCATTGCTGTACCCATAGATATGGGGAATCTACCCATACATTCAACCGCTCCAAGCACGTAGACCACCATCTAAATAATAGGGAATCTACCTATAGGTATCTATGGTTGTACCTGCATGAATGGTCATGTGACATGCGTTTTCATTTATGTAGTGTAGACTGAGATCGTTTCTGAAACGCAGTGAAAACGCCAGTGTAGACGAGGATCGTTTTTGTTTTAAAGAACAAAACAAAAACACGATGCAAAGTTTTACGTATTTTGATTTCCAGAAAATGATCGGTACCTTACTACTAGTGTTGTCAAAAGACCCGGTACTTCGGTACCAAGTCGGTACTAAAAAAATGAAAACGTCACGGTACCAGGTGTCTTTAAGTCCCGGTGGTACCGAGGACCCGGTTCTTGCTGCGCGATCTGAAAGCTGCAGATGCGCTCTCTTCATAACAGCACTGAGACGTGGCGACATCAAAAGGAGGAAATGCATCAAACTAATAAAACACTTTAAAGACTGACACCCGGATCACATGAAAGAGTTCAAGCAGGTAAGTTTCTGTTTAATATTTAGATATTCTGTTATGAATATTATTCCATATTTGAATTTGAATGTCGGATTAAAATAAACTGCCGTTATAGCGGAGTTAATCCTTAGCATAAGCGCTAACGCTAATATAATGAGCATTAGAATGAAGTTTCTTTATTAACTACTTAATGCGCCTATAACTTTTATTAGTGTAAAAACAACAGGAGGACATGATGGTATTTACTATTGTTACACACCAGAGGCTTTTAAATGAATTGTGAATCTAAAATATGGGTGTTGGAGAATGTACAAACAGTTAATAGTGTTTATGTCATATCAGTCCATCAGAAAACAGTTCTGGCCTTTTTTTTTTGCTAGTTAGTTGCTATTCTTGGCTGGATAACTAGCAGTTTTAAAAGCCATTTAAAATTAAATATGTACACAGTTTGTATTAAATGAAAGTACAGTCAAATGTTATCTCCTGTATAGACTTTACAATGACTTCATGTTATTATCTAACATCAACTTACAGTGAGTGAACAATATATTTTTACAACATTAATTAATGTTTGTGAATGTTATTTAATACAAACACATGATCATTGTTCATTGTGCATTAAATAATTTTAACAGATTGAACTTTGATTGATTGATTGATTTTATGTATTTGTAAATTTTGAAATTAACCCTAAGAAGAATAATTGCAATATATAACTGTTGTTTATTTGATAGGTCATGTTATCTAAAAAATGGAATCTTATTGTAAAGTGTTTTTAATACTACAGTTTCCATCTATTTGATATACACTTGTCTTAAAATATATGTAATCTTATCTAAATTTATTATAAAAGCTGAGGTTTGTTATTTACTGAAATGTTATATTTTAGCTGGAGTCAATGATCTAATGGTGTATTTGGTCAGACTCAGTCCACTGCTTTACTTATATTATATTTTCCTTTTACAGCTGCAGGAAGATCATGAAACACCAGCAAACCCTAAAACAGACGGTTTACAGATGTTTTTCAGCGGCAGCAGAAATATGACAAAAACTTTTGAGTGGAACTTGTTTACTTTTTTTCATACTTTTATTAATTGTGGAAAAACTTGAAATAATTTTAAATAAGCATAAAGAATGGCATTGGTTTTTGTGCAGTTTATTTTTGTTTAACATTATTAATAAAAATGTGTTTTTTAATTAGCATATTTTTGTGTTTTGCTTTGGTACCGAAATTGGTACCGAGCACCGTGGATTTTCACTGGTATTGGTACCGAATACTGAAATTTTGGTACCGTGACAACCCTACTTACTACAACTTCGAAACGTTACATTTTAGTCGTACAAACATTTATACAGCCAAAATTAAACGTTTGGGGATGTTCAAATACCTCCTTGGTAAGTTTCTTTAAGTAGCTGCCAAAATATCTCTAATAATTATCTAATATCTAATAATTAATATATTAACATTTTTATTATGAAAAATAAATTGCAACGTTTGTGGAACATTTGGTTCAGGCTTATAAACAAAGTGCATATAAAAATCAAATGTGTCAAGGGATGTGTTATCACAACAATGTTTCTTCGGCGTTCTGAAGAAGCATATTTATTATATTAGAAATAAGATTTATGTATTAAGCACATAGGACAAAAATTATGGCACAACCTTTCACGACTTCATAGCAACATGATTTTTTTTTTTAAAATCACTAAAGAAACTACAGTACATTGCAACAACCCACAATACTCACAATGTTGTATTTTGGTTGCAGCTATGTTGCAGTATAGAATTTTAAAAACATTTCTGTATCACTCACACACACACACACAAACTGAAACAATATTTTGGATACGTGAAAATACCTGTCTGGCAAGTTTTTTGTAACATTCTTCAAATTGTTAGAATAACTATGAAAACTATGAGCACAACATCAAACTTCAATGTTAGTGGAACATTAAAAAAAAAAAAACTTCATGATGTGTTAATAAATGTCACATTTTTTCAACGTTCTCGAAAAACAATCACATTTATTTAGTTAAATAATTTCTGCCCTACTAAGTACATAGGATTTTTTTCAGGATATGTAGACGTCTAGATTAAACTTGTTGTCACCTCTAAAGCCCCCTTAAGACTAACATAGTGAATTAATCACTTGAAAAACATCAGGACACTTTACCTGCCATGGTTTTGACATTTCAAAGGCTTTAGCTCAACATGAAAGCTTCTGCGTGCAACGTGAATAATATGACATTTCTTCAAGAACAAAGAACCGAGAAAGGAACAATGGAAATTCTGAGATCTGACAAACAAAAGACTCATTAGACAAGAGAAACATAATTAAAGATAATAAACTCAATTGCCCCTTTGAAATGCAGTAAACACATCAGGCGTGGTGATTATCATTTGGAGGCTTTGATGTTTGGCCCTTCAGCTTTGATAAATGAGGCCCATGAGAAATGGCCCCACCCACAACTCCACCCACCACACTGGAGGAAATCCTGACTCAATTAATCAAGACGAGAAAATAAGCCATAAATTCAACATGATTCAACACAGAATAGCTCAAAACAAACCGGAAAGCATATCTGCAGAAACCTTTTCCTGAATTTGGTGTTGTCTGAACATCAACCACAACCCACAGCAAAACAATTCAACGAACTCATCTCAACAAGCAGTTTGACTAAAGCGAGTCTCCAGCTCAATAATTATTTGAATAATTATTCAAACAATATCTACAGTCCAATTCTCAGTAGATCCATTCGCCTTTCACACACCACTGAGCGTGACTCACTTTTCTTGTATTCCAGCTCAGTGTGCATAACAAATTCGCAATTTCTTATAAACCAGCATCTGTTTATATGACATCTTCTGTGACCTCCACCTATTCAGTGCATTTCACTGTAATTGAATCATGTTTACACAGCCTTTAGTTGTTTTACTGTATATCACTTCTTTACTGTAGATATAATCAAAATTGTATTATTCAGAATGAGAAACCAGCCAGAAAATCTAAAGGCTAAAGACTAAAGGCTCTTATATAATTTTTTTCCCCATGATTTTCAAAAAAATAAAAAATAAAAAAAAATTACTGAAAAAAAAGCCAACATAAAAGCAAAAAACAAACAAAACAACAGTACCCCACTCCCGCTCCAAAAAAATAAATAAAATAAAGTGCAAGAGGACTAAAAACATGACAAAACAAAAAGGCAACACACACAAGCTAAAACAAGCCAAAAAATGGGCAAAACAAGCATGAAACATCTAAACAAAAACAAAAACACCCCCCCCCAAAAAAAAAATACTAAAA
Source organism: Aspiorhynchus laticeps (assembly GCA_023376895.1). Lineage (NCBI taxonomy): Eukaryota > Metazoa > Chordata > Actinopteri > Cypriniformes > Cyprinidae > Aspiorhynchus > Aspiorhynchus laticeps. Next base: position 71,599,647 of record CM041793.1, read on the forward strand.
TGAAACATTTAGTAGGTAAAAGCAGCCAGAGAATCGCCACTAAAGGCTCTTGGATAATGCTATTTCCACCCAAAGTTTATCTGCATGTGAAACTGAATCAGGCAGTGTTTCTGGTGTGTGAGCGTGGCAGCCGTCTACATTAATATATGTCAAAGACCAGCTGTAGTCACCTGGATCCCACAATTAATGCAATTCTAATGCTAGTGTGGGCACAAACAATATTTAAACTATACTGTTATGAAGAACCAAATAACATCTGCAAAAAACAAACAAACAATTAACCAAAATGAAAAAACAAAGTTAAACAAAAACCCAACATTAAAACCAAACAAAAAAACGAACAAAACTGAACAAAAAGGCAAACAAACAAAATGAAAGAGAAAAATAGAACACCAAAAAGGTACCAAACTAAACAAAAAGGACAAAAAAAGAAACCAAACCCAAAACAAGAAAAAAAACTAAAATAACAAAATGCTAAAAAATAGTCTACATGAAGGAAACAAATCTATACCATAAAATAAATTTGTTGACCAACAAAACTAAACTGAACAAAAATAAATAAATGAGGAACAAAACTGTACCGAACTAAACAAAAAAGTACATTACAAATTTAAACATGACACCAAACCCCAAAAAAGAAAGAAAAACCCCCTAAAATTACAAAATGCTACACTAACCAAAACTAAACTATGAAATAAAACGAAGTTAAACACAAATCCAAAATTAAAACTAACAAAATGAAAACAAAAACAAAACATTGAACTAAACAGAATGGGGAAAAAACAAACAAAAACATGAGACAAACAGAACTGAACTGCACAAAAAAAAAGGCAAAAAAAACCCATACAAACACACACAAAAAAGACACCAAACCCAAAAAAAAAAACACTATCACTGCCGCTTCAGATTAGATACAAGTATTTTGTTGTCTCAAATTTTTTTGGTCTCATCCAAAAATTGATATCATAAATTGCATTGAACGGATTTGCGAGTCACTTGGCAAAGCATTGTTGCAGGGCATATTGCGTTAGTGACAGCTAATCCCACCGGAGATGAAATCTGTGCTGTGAGTGGGTGTGTGCTGCAAATAAGGTGTTTGATTCCACAGAAAGAAGTGAATTCTGGGAATAATAATAATAATAAAAAACAATTCTTGTATATGTTTAGCAAACATTATAGCAGGTAATTCAAGTCTGATTATTACCAAGAAGCCACTGTACAGAGCAAGCAAAGCATTATGGTCTGGTTTCCATGAGAACAAGAGATGTCTGCCCTCCAGTGTTTGCTAATCATGGACTACTAGATGATGATCTACTGCTGGTGTCTTTAATGATGAGAAAGGCGCTCGGGATGGTGACACACGCAAAAATAAAAACATGAGAAATCCCCTTGTAAAAATCTCTTTTACACCGTCATCTAAAGTCATAGGTGTAAGTGTGAAAGCAAATGTCCCTGTAATTCAATGCAATGACGTTGACATTAGTAAGTGTAATTAATGAGGTTTCACCTTTTTAAATTCACAAAGTGTTCACAAGGAAGATATTTGCAATTATGTCAGGCCTCATAAAACTCTATTGTAAATGGGCAAAATGCCCAGGCACTGCTGCCCTCTACAGGTCGAAGAAAGTAAAAACAGGAACACGTTACCGTATAAAACCAGACGGGCTTTATTTACTGGATGTGCAACACCTGGAAATAAGCTAAAAATCTTACAAAGGCCACTTATACAGAAAAGTACTTTCTTCTTCCTTGTATTTTCCCACAAAGTCCGTAAAAACTCTTCACAACGAAAACAAAATCACTATGTGAAGAGAAAATACCCACGGGTTACAGAGTCAGTTTGTGCCATCATCTGTTTGCTTATAATACAGGCTGTGTGTCCCGTGTTGGGAATTCCAGCTGTGAGGTGGCCCCTGGGGGCCCGGGGTCCTCCTGGGACTGGAGCCCACTGCGAGCGCTTTCCTGTCGCACGCCATTGTCAATGATGGGAGGTGATTGATCTTCTCGAGATTCTGGGGGAATCTCATCTGTGTCCTAGTTAGAGAAATAGAGAAATTTTTCACCAAAAATAATTTCTAAGGCAAAAAAAATCATGCATAATATTTAATATAAACAATATAATATTTGTATAAACAAAAATGCATCTTAGAGTCTGGCACACAGAGTACAAAATATCATAATGTGTTCATTGTATTGAGAAATGACTGTTCATTGTTTAGTTGCTGACTAATTTAGGTAACTAAACTTTTTGCCTGATAACAACAGTTTGTCAGTTTGTGTAAAAAAAAAGAAGAAGAAATTCCAAAGGTTGTCTTTCATGTGGTTTACTTGCATGCGAGAGCCATTTTTTTACCCAGAGACAATAAAAATATTGTTTTCATTGTTTGAATTCAGAGCGATAACGATGAAATAAAAATTTGACAATCTCATATGACCAACCATCCAAAATCAAAAAGTCTTATTTGGTTTCAGTGTTTTGGTTCTTTAAACTATTTTATAATATTGTATCATTTTGTCACATTTTTTTCACCTACTGAGTGAAAAGAAATGATCAAAATTAATTTTTCACCCTGTTTTGTATTTTATACTGTTTTATTACTGTTCAATTTGGGCTTACTAAGTTGCTTTTTTAATAAAAAAATATTATTCTGCAAGGACCGATGACAGTAAAGGCATTTTTAACGTTACAAATGATTTCTATTTCAAATAAATGCTGTTCTTTTGAACTTTCTATTCATCATAGACTCCTGAAAAAAAATGTATCACTGATTCCACAAAAATATTAAGCAGCACAGCTGTTTTCAGCATCAAATCAGCATATAAGGGTGCTTTCACACTTGGTTCGATTGCCTGGTCCGAACCAGAGTTCGATTGCCCCCCTCCCCCTGCTGGGCTGCGTTCATATTATTTTATTTGGGTCCGAACTAGAGGTCTGTACGGGCTTTAAACTGAAGCCCGAACCCGGCCCGTACCCGAGATCGGCTGACACAGTTAAGAACCCGAAGTCTTTTTTTTTTTTTTCACAACGAATAGCCCATTTAAAATAAATAAATAAGATGCTGTATTTCATGATTGCATGCAAGGGCAGTAAACATATACATGTAAAGAAACAGAGTCATCGAGGCTCGGCCAGTTCACAAGGCAAAAGAAAAAACATTTAACGTTACCAGTTATGAAAGTTTATGAACATCAGCGGTCACATAAATTCTGCCGAGTTTTTGAATGGTTGTATAAAACAACACGATTCTTCCACCGTGCAAATTATGGTAATTTTCGTCATTTAAGGCTCGTTAGCATTCGGCCTGCTTTAAATCAGACACAGAGATGTAGTGCGGTAAGATCGCATTTATTTGAATTTATTAATCATTTATTTGAATTAGCAAAAGACAGAGAGAAAGGTATGAAAGTTGCGTGTGTGAACCTATGTCTGCGCATCTCTCTCTACAAGCAATGAGGCTTAGTTACTTCAAAAACAACGATTTTACCCCCTCATTGCAGAGAGATATAACGTTGCGATTCAGTAGCCAATCGAAGCTATTTTACTATTAAAAGTTTCCGTGCTGTGTGTTCGCTGGACGATCTCTCTGATATCTGTGTGCAATAATGTGTGTGTGTGAGTCTATGAAAGCAGCGAAGCGTAGCCTAGCAACAAGCCCGAGCCCGACCCGAGCCCAAGGCTATTCATTAAACATTAACCCGAACCCGACCCGAAACCCGAAAGTATTTCGGAACCCGTCGGGCTCGGGTCGGGTAGCAGACCTCTAGTCCGAACCACAGTTCGTTTGCGTCATCAAGCCAGCAGCTGTTTACCCCGTTGCTTAGTAACGGCGGCGCAGGAGAAGGCGGCAAAATGCATAACATTGCTCTCTGCACTTTTATATATTTACATTTTTGAACCGTTCGTTTTGTTTACAAAGCTTCGGTACATAACAGCACTTACGTCTGTCTTACGAATGTACAGCAAATGCTCTAAAGAACGCTAAAGGCGAATAGAAATGAGACATACAGCTCTCTGCTTACAGCGCCTCAGTCACGCTCGTCAGGAAAGTGAGTGAAACGCACAAACACACATTTTTATCAAATAATACATCATCAATAGCGGTTCACTTCCGCGATTTGGTACGATTGCGTTCACATCAGCAGCGAACCGTACTGGAGTTCACAAGAACCGAACCCCAGACCACTCTTTTTAAATGGACTCGGGTACGGTTCGCGGGTGCGCACTCGAGGTCGGAAAACAGCGTTCACATCATCCAAACGAACCGAACTCTGACGTCAATCGAACCCGGGTGCGCACCAAAAGTGCTAGTGTGAAAGCACCCTTAGAATGATTTCTGATGGATCATGTGACACTGGAGACTGGAGTAATGATGCTGGTAAAAAAGAAAACAAGTCATTTTAAATTGTAAAAATATTTCACCGTATTACTTTTTTTCCCCTGTATTTTTAATTTAATAAATGCAGCCTTTTTGAGCAGAAGAGACTTCAAAAACAAATCTTACTAACCCCAAACTGAATAGTAGGCTAGTGCATATGTGCTCTAACTTAACTAATTTATAAAAATCTAAGTATAAAAATGAGGGTGGAAACTGTTCTATGAATTTGAATATCTGAAAGAAAGAAAAAAACAGATATACAGTTACATAATTTTCAACTAAATCTACACTCTCACCTTTCTGCCACAGAATGCATGAAAAAGAAAAGGAAAATACTCAACATTTGGATCAATATTTATATTATTCACCACCATTCTCCTCTTATTTTCGCATGATCCTTTGCACTACCTGAAGGGGCTGGACCTCAACAGGGGTCTTTGCAATGACGACCATGTCTCTGATTTGGTAAAACAGTAGAATGACTGTAACCCACGGCGAACCAGAGGGAACCCAAGCGGGCTTGTTCAGATCCTCCTGCTCCTCCTGGTGCCGTGTTTTCCGAGCCAGAAGTTTGGGTTCAGGTCGAGCAGGTGCGGCCGCAAATGTTGTGTTCTGAACCAGGTCAATGGTCGCTATGGGAACAGGACTGGATGGGATAGGAATGTTCTCTGCCAGCATCTTGTCCTCTGCGGGGTAAAAAAAACCCAAAAACATTAAATTGAAGCAAATTTGTGAATGAAAATACTTGAAAATGTACGTTTAAGCTTGTTGTAATTTAAATACTATCCATTTGTAGGCTAAAACAGTTTATTGAAGCTTCGAAGCTAAACTAACATTTCGCAACAAAACAAGAACATATCAGAAAATAATTTGAACAAACCATCCAAATGAACTGCTGCACTAAACTGCTGGACTTACTGGAGATGCCATTTTAGTTGGTTTGCTCACATTGGGCAACACAAAGTCACATTTTTTCGCACTATTTGGAAAGGGCACACTTTTTTTATGGTTTTAGCTATTATTTTTCAAAATGTACTTATATTTTATTAGAATTACACTATTATATAGCTACTCATTTACTTAAATTCAATACACAAAATACAAAAAGGCAAAAAAAACAAGGCAAAAACAGACAACAAAACAAAAGAAAAAGTAAACTAAACTAAATTAAACGAAAAACCAACTTAAAATAAAAAGAAGAAAAAGGCAAAGAAGCAAAATGAACCAGGGCACCACAAACCAAAAAAAAAAAAAAAAATCCTAAAACTAAAAAAACACAAACATAACAAAACAAAGCAAAAAAACAACAACAACAACAAAACAAACAAAAAAACAGCAAGAAAAAAAAAATTTCAGCTCTTATATTAAAAGAATAAGCAATATACGAGAATATTGTTGCTTACCTTTTTTCTCATTCTGGCCAGTGATGCACATAATTAATGAAAAGATCAGCAAAACAACAAGCGAGGTCATTCCTATTCCCCTGAATGTTTCGGCAGCACCTGAAAAACAAGACGACCTCTTGTTTGTACACATAGTAGCATTTATAATGTCATGTGGTTACAAAAACAACAGGCACTGTTCATACCAAAGTAGTTGACAAATACCCCACCGACCATCGCCCCACAGCCCCTGCCCAGCCCGAGGTGGAGACCCTGCAGGATGCCTTGAGCGGATGTCCGAAGAGATGGAGGTACAGCTGCGCTCAAATATGAGATACACGCCGCCCATACGGACGCATGTGTGATGCCTGCACAGATACACAGTGTTTATTTTACAGCATAATATAAGGCTTAAATTAATAGTTCACCCAAAATGTTTATTTGCACACCCTCAGACCATCCAAGATGTAGATGAGTTTGTTTCATTGGAACAGATTTGGAGAAATGTAGCATTACATCACTTGCTCCCCAATGGATCATCTGCAGTGAATTGGTGCCGTCAGAATGAGAGTCCAAACAACTGATAAAAACATCACAATAATCCACAAGAAGCCCAAACGATGTGAAAAAAAGTTTAATTAATGTCTTGTGAAGTGAAAAGCTGCATCTTTGAAGCAAATCCACCATTAAGGTGTTTTAAGTTTAATGTTTCAGGCCAAAAAAGTACATAATCCATAATAACGCTTCCTCCAGAAAATGTCCATCCCCTGTTATCCTCTCACATCAAAAGCCACAAACATATTTGTTTAGAACTGCTTTCGCTTGTAAATGGTGCTTGGTTTGCCCATATGTCTCTCCTGATTCAGAAGAGACAAATTTTTCAATAGAGAAAGCAATATTATAGATAGAAGATTCATTTGAAGTTTAAAAAGTCTTAATAATTGACTTTTTAAAATTTCAAACAGCTGTTTGGACTCTCATTCTAACGGCACCCATTCACTGCAGAGGATCCATTGGTGAGCAAGTGATGTAATGCTATTTCTCCAAATCTGTTCTGATGAAGAAACAAACTCATCTACATCTTGGATGGCCTGAGGGTGATCAAATTCTCATTTTAGGCGAAATATTCCTTTAAGTGCCATTCATTCACTCTTATGGGCACAAACACAAATCTGTCTCGTGACCTGAAAACGTATGTATCTTAGCTTAGACTTCAAAGTATATATATACAGATAGAGAGAGAGAGAGAGAGAGAGAGAGAGCTAACAAGTCTGTAACAGTATGGACGTTTCATTGAACAGATGAAAACGTCTGTATTGAATGCAACCAGACTTGCTCCAGGTCTTTATTCCTATGAGTGGATGGTATTCTCTCTGTAACGCATCTACATGCTTGTTTTCTTCTTGATTGTTTTGCCACAGGAGAGGGCAGTGGAACTGACAACATCAAACTGACTTGATTTCCTCTCCTGAAATGAACCCCGGCCTTTCTTTGTTCTGCACACATATCTTTACTTTTATGACTAAAACTGGTGTTTAAAACATAATGTGTTCACAACAGATCACATTTAGAGATTTTAATGATTGTAGATGCTTTTTCCTAGGTTTGAGAACTTGATGACTGGCCATTCATACCTTGCAGCACTTCCATTGGCAGCACAGTCCAGGCATTCTTCAGATATGAGATATACAGGTAGCGTGCTGTGTTGCAGGCCAGGCCAATGTACAAAACTCTGACAGAAAAAGCACAAGACACAGTTATTAAAAATACATGCAGGAATCTCGTAAAACATCTCAAGAACATGTCAGGCTCATGTTTCACTCCCTTGAATGTAAAGAAAAAAAACCTGATATATTAAAGAAAATTAATATTAAAGAATATTTTTTAATTCATTGTTAATTTGAAAAGTATTAATTAATAAGTATTAATAAGCAAACATAAATAAACATTAATAGCATTTTTCTAGCAGCAATGCATAAAAACATTAATAGTCCTAATTTAATTGTTAATGGTTCCAACCAAGTTTAATTTTTTGATGCAATTTCTTTTAATGCTAAATAAAATGACTTTTTCTTCTTATATTTTAATAAGCCAGACAGGTTTTTGTGAATTTGTGAATGGAAATATTGGACAAAAATTTGGAAAAAAAGAAAAAGAACAGTATTTTCTGAAGTGCTCTGTGCGTTTCATGATGACTCATTATATTAACTTCCTAGTCTGTGCTGTAAAACAAGTAATCATGATGAGATTTAACCGCATATTCATATCTCAAAGATCATTACAGCATATTCAGGTCATCTTTTAAAGAGGAGTCTATAAATATAAAAACGTCAAACAGGAAGTGTCTTAAATTTTTAACTGCCTCTTACAAGAAGTTGTAAACTGGTCAAGGAGGGTTGACTTATGAATTCATACTGCTATGTCAGTCATTGAGTCAAAAGGTTTTCTTTATAATTAAAAAAAACAACAACTCAACTTGAACACCAAAGAGCTTTAATGTTATTCTCTCTGTAAAAGGAGCCACGCAGTGGACACTGTAGCTGGGCACTGCATTCTGGACTTATGCCACTGCTGACAGAAAAAGCCTTTGTGCTTTTGAACCAGGCATTTCAACCAAACAATGCCTCACTGATCCCAGTGCAGACCTACAGAGTTGCATGACAGCGCCACGCACAAAGACTCACTGATTCAAGGTCAGGACCAAATGAGCTGAAATCACATGGTGCAGCGAGATGGTTTGGGTTACCTGGACAGGTCTGGCCTGTGACTAGATAAACTACTATAATGGTTTGGTTCTAAACCCTAGTGAGCAACCTTGCAGCCTGCATATTAAGCAGCAACCTTCAAAAGTAGAATACTATCTTTCGAAATGGAACCTAAGGAAAGAGTAATTTGAAACACTGACAGTTGATTTCAGTAGAATTTGGTGTTAGCATGTGGCTAAGCTAGCAGACTGATACACCAACAAAAATACAGAACATCTACATGAGGGTGGGCTCTTTTGATTTGGACCAGTATGCAACCATACCGAATACCCTAAGAAACACATAAAAACATCTCTGGGATTACTCTGTTATTACTTTACTTTAATGCTACCTTACACATTGTTCAAAACGAAGAATCTTCAAAGGCAACTTGACTTTTATGCCTACTTTTAATTCTTTAAAATAATGTTTAGGTAGTCACCTTAATAGAATCACTAGTACTATACTATACCTGAATCACAGCCAATGAACAGTTATAGACAACAACTGGTAGACCATTGTAGTTTACATAATGTTGTATTACATCAAGTAATATTTTAAGTCAATTGAAGAACTGAACTAAACCAAATTATAGCTGAATGGAAATGGACCGGACATAGATTCAGATCTGAATCAAGATTCAGAATTAAACCGGACCAAGATTCAGATCTGAATCAAGATTCAGAATTAAACCGGACCAAGATTCAGAACAGAACCGGACCAAGACTCAGATCTGAATCAAGATGCAGACCTGAACCAGACCAAGATTCAGATCTGGATCAAGATTCAGACTTGAACCAGACTATTCTAATTCCCCTAAAGCCCAAAGTAATGTATACTTCACTTTTTACGCGTACGTGAGGGTCAGCGACAGCGTACAGTGTGCGTAACACGAATTTCATCATCAGAATAGTACACACACCACTCGATTTTTGTAACAGTGCATACTTTGTACACATGCACATGCACATTGAATTTGTTTTGCAGTAATCAGATGTTCCACACGGTGGCAATACTGGCCTGGGCCATTGTTTCACAGTAGAAAACTAAACTAAAGAGACGGAACAACAACAATAAAATAGCGGAGACAACAACAGAGGCTCACATTGACAATAGCTGAGCTTTGGTTTAAAAGAATTCAAAAATTGTAATCGTTCATAACTTACGGGGAAAAATAGAGCAGACACTGGACATGGATGAAGTTTTCTGGAGCGGACGTGTCGACCGCCCACGTTCGCACACAACATCAAATGGAGTATACTTTGAAAGGCTATGTGCTAGCATACGCATACAAAAACGAAGTATACTTTGGGCTTAAGCCAACGAGGAATCACAAGAACCTCACCTGATGTGTCCCACCAGTTCGATGAATTTATGGCTGGTGAAATAGGCAGCAAGCTCCGACACGTGACTCAGGACAGAACAAACACCAAACAGTGTTGTGGTTCCTGTCAGGTCCTGTAAATGCCAGTAAAGGAAAGTGAAAACAAAACCATAGCCGAAGCCCATGAACCAGGCCACAAACAACACGGTGCTGTACTGTACACCGCACAGCAGTCGCATCAAGTCCCAGAAGTGGAACTCCTCAACTTGGACGATTGTTGGGGTTTCGGAGTTCTCCCTTCCAGGGGAACCTCTAGGTTGGGTGTTTTGCTGCTGGTTGCCAACCTCGGTTCCTTCACTCCGGTCTTGGAGCTGAACATCAAACTTAAACTGAGTAGCAACAATCAAAGCGATTCCCATTAATACGCCGAACACAATGAAGGCAATATGGTAGTTTTTGTAATTTTCCATGGAGCAGTCCATGCTGCCGATGACAAGGTCAGTGCTAGTGTGGTCGATCCAGATGCCGACGCAGAGCATGGCGATACCCCATCCTAGAGATCCCCACATTCGCTGGAGACCATAGCGGTCACGATGTGGACCCAGGTACTGCAGTGTCATCTAAAACAATCCAAATAAACCTATTTTAGACTCAACAAATACCTCTTTTCGACTGAAATAGTACTGGAACTGGTGCCGGAAGATCTAATGGTGTGTGCTCACCAAAAGTGAAGCGCGTCACTTACGCGAATAAAAACACAATCTCTCCTCCATTTTCTGATTCAACCGGACATGTCAAACTGAACATGTCAATAAGCTCTTCACTGATTGGCTTGCATGACAACGCATCATGTGAATTTCCTGCTCGAATTGAAAATTTTCAACTTGCGTGGAAGACGCGATTGAAGCGAATATTGTTTGGCAATTATGTTTCCTAATTTGCATCATTCGTGTCGCCCCGCATAAAACCGCATCTTTGCATTGACTTGGTATGTAATCTACTTGTGCAAATAATTAAATTAGCTTTTGGTGTGCACACACCATAAGAACCTCTCTCATGATGGAGTTTCTTTTGAATTGAACAATAATGCAAGTCATTCCTACGTTCCCAGGTTCCTATATTCTGGATTTATATGGCATTTATGGAATGTTACAATCCTCCCAGTGTTGACTCTACGTTACCCAAACCCGGGGAACATAGGACCATGGGAACATAGATGTGCCACAATTTTTTTTAAACATTATACTACATAATCTGCCCATAAATAATCCCACGTCCACTGACATTAGAATGTTTTTAGGGTCCAGCATGGGAACAATTTTTCTGCGGTGAAAACACCAGATTGTAGTTCCAGATTGGGAAGTTCCTCAAGCACCAACATCAGGATCTTGATGGTGGAAATGGGATTGTAGTTTGGTCTTGTGTCTAACATTTAAATGCAATGGACGTATTGTCTAATATCCCTTACAAAGTTCTGCTTATTCAAATCTTTCATTCTAGGAACCAAAAATTGCAGTTTTAAGACTCATGGTCTATAAGATTGACTCCACTAACTGATCTGCCTTGATATTGAGGTTATTTTGAGGAAAAAAGGGTTACGTACCGTATCCACGATAGTAATGGCTGGAGCACTGAAAAACTCGCCAATGATGATGACGAGCAGAATCAGAAGGAAAATGGCGTGAACCTGGTCCATGTTATATTCAGGTGTTTGGTTTGGTTTGGTTGTAGTACTTTGAGTAGTGCTGCCGGACGTGGCATTGGGGGTGGATACTGAGATGGATGTGCTTAGCTCGGGCCTTGTGGTGTTTTGGTCAGATTGTGTTGTGTTAGCTAATTCATCAGGTGCCACGGTGAAACTTAAGTTGGAATCCCGTTTGAATCGGTGTTTAGAGCTGTAGCCTGAAGACTGAATGGAGGAAAGGATTGTTCGCCAAGGGTAGTGTCCAATCAGATCCCTGCGGCGTCTCATCTGGTTTGTTGTCGGGATGGAACTGGCGTTGAGGTAGAATGTCTCGTTAGATGTGGTAGTGTGGACCGTCGGTATCATGGCTGTGGTCGTCGGGAGGTTCTCTTCTTTACACGTCATGTCTGCTGGTTGCACTATTCCAATCCCAGAATTGAAGAGGAGCCAGCATAACATTGAGAACAATAAGACCGCTTTACCTTTCTTGAAACGATCTGCAACAATGCCCCAAAAAGGTGCGCTACAGAACTCAATGAAATAACGGATTCCCACTAGGAGACCGCTTTGAGTGGGATTCATCCCCAGCTGCTTGTAATACAAAGCAAGAAGGGGATGGAGGGAACCATATGCAGCATAGAAGAACAAATAAAACACTTTTGACACAAGAAGGTAGGGGTTGACCCGTAGGAACAATCGTTCGCAGCAGCTCATGTCATGTTGAGGGGATGGAGTTGGTGCTGTATCGTTAGGTACATTGTCCACAGATGAGTGTGAAGGTTGATCTGATTGAATCTCAAGTGAAAGGCGGTCGAAACGTTCAAGGTGTCTCCTCTTCAGCTCCTCTTCATCGTCGGTTAAGATGGCTACACGGTCATCAGCCATCTTTGCTGGGGTGCTTGATATTTCTAAAGTTTGAGTTAAAGATAATATATAAATGTTGAGCATGTGTCAAAAACCGCATACAGTATGACCAGGAACGTACATAAGGGTCAATTTTGATTTCAGGTTGATTTTGAAAGACTGCAAATTATGTTGAAAAAAAAAATAAGATAAAAAATAAATAAAAATACAGATCTTCACAGAGATTTAACAAATTTAGAGCATTTGAACTAAACAGAAAACATAATATTAGAAACTTCACAGCAAAATTAGGCCATTATTATGCCAACTCCACAACAAAACCAGTCATAAGGGTCCTTTTTTCCGAAATTGAGATTTATACGTTATATGAAAGCTGAATAAATAAGCTTTCCATTGATGTATGGGTTGTTATGATAGGACACTATTTGGCCGAGATACAACTATTTGAATATCTGGAATCTGAGGGTGCAAAAAATCTAAATATTGAGAAAATCGCCTTTAAAGTTGAACAAATGAAGTCCTTAGCAATGCATATTCCAAAATTAAGTTTTGATATATTTACAGTAGGAAATTTACAAAATATCTTCATGGAACATAATCTTTACTTAATATCCTAATGATTTTTGGCATAAAAAAAAATCATTAATTTTGACCCATACAATGTATTGTTGGCTATTGCTACAAATATATCGCAGCGACTTAAGACTTAAGTTTTGTGGTCCAGGGTCACATATATTAACACTGTTTTGCATGTCAAGTATAGCATACTGAATTCTGTTCTTACTATTACTACAGTACAAGCATACTTTTCACAGCATACAAATGTTATGTATGTTTGGAATCCCCAGATGATCTACTACTGCTGGCAAAATAACTATTTATTTCCAACAAGATAATGTGACAGAGTCATGTGATAATATATGTAGCATACTACTATATGAAATGTTTATTGGTGCATGCAGCATACTGGTTAGTGTTTCACACACACACACACACACACACACACACGCACACATACATTTGAAAATCTGTAATCTGAGGGTGCAAAAACATCTAAATATAGAGAAAATTGCCTTTAAATTTGTCAAAATGAAGTACTCAGCAATGCATATTACTGATCAAAAAATAAGTTTCTATTTACGGTAGGACATTTACAAAATATCTTTATGCAACATTATCTTTACTTAATATCCTAATGATTTTTGGCATAAAAGAAAAAATGATAATTTTGACCCATACAATGTATTGTTGGCTATTGCTACAAATATCCCCGTGCTACTTATGACTGCTTTTGTGGTCCAAGGTCACATTTATAAAACAAGTTAGCCGTGCACAGTGTTTGCTGTGCCGTATCCACTATGTAGTAAGCAAGTACTACTTTACAAACATGTCCCAATGTGCATACTATACATCCTAATTCTATGTGATATTAGTCATTTTCAATACCAGTTATTTAGGGCAGATATATGGATGGTATGCACATTGGGACGCAGGGGATGTTTATTGCTGAATGACGTAATGAAGGTTTATGGCGCGCCTGTCTAAAACTGTCCAACTTTTACGGAAGTATCAGCGCTTCCTTTACTGAGATGTCATTTAATAAAAGATACACCGTGTATTTACTCGGCAAAGTCTTTTAGCTCTTTCTAAAACCCACTTTGTTCTGTTTCTTATGAGAACCTATGCGACTAAAACAGGTTACAAAAGCCGTCTTATATTCAAGAAATGCAGGAAATGGAGAAGAAAAGTTCAGATCAAGCACATGCTGTGCAAATAACTGTATATTTACAGTAAAAACGCGTAGGTATGTTATAAGAAAACAGTCATTGTGTATTTACCTGTAGTCTCGGTAGTTTCAGGTGAGTCGGTTACTTTGAAACAGATGCGTTTCGATGAAGAAGTTGATTTTCTTCCATTTCCAATGAACGTTTGTTTACTGGACCGTGTTTTGTCTACTGGCTTTTCTGCCAGTATAAACAGATACTTTCTCCCTTATGTGATACCTTGTCAAGGCATTTTTGTTGCTTGGTGACGAGAATCCAGCGTTCACCTGCTCACAAACCGACTTAGGGCTTACCTCATGAATATTAATTAGGTGCTGACATTGCTGGCGAGGGCGTGGCTTTTGAAAAGTAAAGCGCTGACGTTGCTGGATATCAATCCAATAGCGAGGGCTTGTTACTTGAATATTAAAGACACGGGAAAGAAAGGCTCTTGAATATTATTTCACCATAAAAAACAACACACCTCAGTTAACGATCTAATGTGCAGTTGTTTGGTTGCTTATAATTAACATTAACAAACGTTATTACAGATTATAATGCTTTTAAAATATCCAGATTTATTTTTTTCATACATTTATATTTTAATAACCAAACACATTATGGAGGCTTCTTGTCATGCTATATTTGAGTTGGGTGTATCAGTTGTTTTGCAAAATCGAAAACAACCTGTTCCCCAACTCTTCTTTGTTCAGGTGAAACAGTTTCACTTTGTTGCAAATTAAATCATGAATTGCCCCTCCCTAAGCAACATGCTTTGTAGAAAGTGACACGTTTTTTATTTACATCCTTTTTGAATGAATAAATGTCCACTTATGCATGAAGCTCAGTTACCTGCTGTACTGCATTTTCCCTTCAGCTCTAAGGTCAGAATTTCACGACTTCTCTGAAATTCATTACATACAAGTGGACCCTTTGCCTGAAAACCAGTTCACCCCTATTGAACATCTTGGTTTGAAAATTCATTAAACTGAAACTGATGATATCTGAAAAGCTTAATTATTCACTCTTTCCTTTGTCAACACCAAGTCATTTTGAAATGAATCAGAACTGTGACACAGGATACACTACATACTATTTGAATAGTATTTTACAATATACACTGTACTGCCCGCATAGTATTTACATATAGGCACACTGTAATGTTAAAAGATGCTCATTCTGAGACAGCAACTTGTATTTACAGCTTAAAAACTAGTACTAGTTCATCCCGAAGGGCATATCAGGTTCACAACATCACATTTCACATCATATACAGACATTCTGCAAGTAATATTTATGGTTTACTACAAATTAGACCTTTCTACAATTTATAACTGACCACGTCTATAAAGCCACGGAAACTTTGAGTCTCATGGCGAGCACTTCAAGGTGAAAAAAAGAGAGAAAAAACTAAAAGAAAAGCATGAAAAGTTTGACACCTGGTATAGGAGGCTCCAAAGAAATGAGAATTTCCTTCAAAAAGAGTTCATAATAATGCCAGATTATATGGTTATATGATTATATTATGTTATATGGCAGGTATTCAGGGAGGTTCAAATGATACTTCATTCAAAGAGAGTTTATCATAATGCCAGGCGATCACCTGTTTTCCATGTTTGATGACTTCCTGCACCTGTCTGCCAGGGTTTTAAAGTCAGCCACAACCACACTGTTTCATCACCATGTCCTGTTTCTTCTGGATGAAGAGCATCTCCTCCTGCTGACGAGCATGTGCGATGATATTCACTGTCTTCTCCAAGACCTGAACCACAGCCCTCAGCAGATCAGACATACTGCGGTCCCTGTACATGGGAGGACAAGTGTGCAGGTAATTCTCCAGAACCATCTGATCTAGTTATGTAGATGCACACAAAACTGGATTCAAATGCAAAATCACCATATTCAGTTCTGAGATGAAAAATTAGATCAATTCAATCTTCAAAAATGCACAGTACGTAATATGAGTATACTGCATACTTCTCAAGATACAATATTTACCAACTGTTTATAATCATTTCAGACACAACCGACTGTGTGTACATGAACACTCACCATGAAGGCCATTTTTTCCAATAATTTTGTGTTCTTCATTTAAGTGCTATGAGGGTAACACTTTACAATAAGGTTCATTAGTTAACAAGATTAGTAAACATGAACTAAGAATGAACAATACTTCTACAGCATTTATTAATCTTAGTTAATGTTAATTTCAGCATTTACTAATGCATTATTAAAATCACAAGTTGTGTTTGTTAACATTAGTTAATGCACTGTGAATAAACAATGAACAACTGTATTTTCATTAACTAACATTAACAAATATTAATAGTGTAATAAATGAATTGTTCATTGTTTGTTCATGTTAGTTAACACATTAAATAATGTTAACACATGACACCTTATTTGTAAAGTGTTACCGCTATAAGCTGTGAATGAAACTGCTCTCTGTGCACGCGCTTCTTGCGTTTTGGTGGATTATAGCGTTTAATAACTCTTGTTAACATCAAGCACATCCTGCTTTTGATTTTCTCACTCATCCATGTTTCCTAATCGATCCAACGTGTAATAATTTAAATGACTGTCCTAACCACAACCTCAAAACACACTCGAATCAAAGCCATTGCATTATGAATCACTTATGTTTTCAAATTCATTTGAAAGCAGTTAATCTTTGGATATTATTCTCACTCGTTTAACATTTCCATCATGAAACAGTTATTAAATATTAAAAGTTCAGCTGTCTTCTTCTTCTTCTTTGGGTTTTAACGGCAGCTTGCATCCTTGAAATTGCATTACTGCCATCTTCTGGTTCTAGTTATTTCCCATATATTTTAGTCATCATATTCTTGTCATTAGTCTTATTTTAGTCAGAAAGCAAATCAAATATTCCATTCCTTGTTCCCTCCTACTGCAGTCCATTATATTATTTACTCCACGTCCTGTTAGTCCTATTTTTTCCATGTCTTTTATCATATCCATCCTCTGTAATTCATATTTTGAACAATTAATAAGCACATGTTCTACAGTCTCAGGTATTTGGCATTGGTCACAAAACCCAATTGGATGTTTCCCCATAATATGAGTGCTATATAATTTATTATGCCCTATTCTTAATCTTGTCATAATAGTCTCTTCTCTCATATTACCTCCCTTATTTTCCACAGTGCCAACTCTTTTTATAATCAAGTATAAATGTCTTCCTTTCAGTTCTTGGTCCCACCTTTGTTGCCATTCTCTCACCTCACAGTCGCTCTCTTTGACTAAAACACGCCTTGTTTGATTTGATTGGTCATCACGATGATGACGACGACCCAGTTCGTTCTCATTATTAAAGATTTACTTTTGAAACACAAAGATTGTGTTTTTCACTTCCCACTATTCACGACACAATCTTAGATCATTCTTGTTTACATATTTTTTTATTTCTTGTTATTGTCGTAGTGTATTACTACGGCTCAACTCTTCAGAAACGTACTAAAAGCGCCAAACGCATCGCGCATGCGCACATGGATTCAGACGGTGGCCTGGTTACATCGGCGCGTCCCTCTGACATCACAATGAGACGACGTCATTTTTAGAACTTTCCCGCGGAATATAAAAGCCGCGAAAATCTCGAGTCTCTTGTGGCAAGTTCTGGAGTTCTTGAGTTCCTCTACCGTGATTTCTTCTGATAGAGTAAAGAAAAAACAAAAATGTGGGAAAAACTGTTAAAAAAGAAGCGTGAGGAGTTTGAACAGTGGTATGGGAAGTTCAAAAGACACGAGAACTTCCTTCAAAGAGAATTCATCATACTGCCAGGCTATCAACCAGACTGGAGAGAAGAGATTAGGGAGAAGACCCAAGTCAGATTGCGTGGGGAAAAGAGCCTGTTTAAATGGAAGAATTTAAAAGCCTTGTTCAAAAAGAAGCAGGAGTGGTGGGACATGTTACCACCAAAAGTGCCGCCCCGTGAATATAGGGTCTTGTATTTGGATATACCTAAGAAGTGGCCTATTAGAAGTCTGCTTCTGGAAGAACCAGATGAGCCCAAAAACTACATGATCCAGAGCCACACCACTGAAATACATTTAGTGAAGCCTGTGATGATTGACTTGCACACAGTCGTATGCCAGGCGTTTGAAGACAGTGAGGCTGGGCCGTCTGAGAGAGCTGCTGCAGCTTCTGATGAAGAATATTACTCATCTTAAGAGTGAAGCTCAGCACATAAATGTGCACTTGAAGAGTAGTGCATAAGAAAGTGCATATGTATATATGTGCCAGATCTCATCAGAAGTGCATAGGGTGCGAATTGGGGCATTTTTCCAATGAAGTGACTGGAAAACATGTCCCAGATAACCTGAATTAACCCTAGATGAGGTCTCGTTGCCCACTGTAAACAAGTGGAAGAAAAACTGCAAGAGAAGAAGAGCTCCTACTTTCCCATTCTCCCTATAAATATGCACTTTCTATATATACATTTCCATTAAAAAAATATTAGTTAAAAAAATCTTTACTGTGCAATATTTGATGCCATTTGGATGTTTATATATATATATATATATATATATATATATATATATATATATATATATATATATATATATTATTAAATGGAAGATTATTGTTTTGTGATCATTAAGAGATTTAAAATAATTATTTGAAATTATAACAGTATCTTGTTTCTGTATTTGGTCAATATACTCCACTGTTTAACACACAAAAACAGCTATTTATCACCATCTTGTGTAAACATGGAGGGCTTTAATATTCATTTCAACATGTTTGGTGAACACTAAAACATTTCAGCATTTATTTGGAACCATTTCTCTTCGCAGAACCTTTATGTTCATTACAAGTGAGTGAGCATATAAACCTAGTCTACCTATGGGTAGAAATAAAGTGAACCTGAACCTGATAATGTGTGTGTGTTGTTGTTGTTGTTGTGTGTGTGTGTGTGTGTGTGTGTGCGTGTGTGTGTTTGTGGGTGTGGGCTACACGACAACACAATCTTCAGAGATATTTTATTTTCAGAAAGCTCCTGCCACCAGATTAAGTGATTTAAATAATACAATTAAATAAAGATATATAATAATTATATATACATATACAGTATCTCACAGAAGTGAGTACACCCTTCACATTTTTGTAAATGTGACAACACTGAAGAAATGTTCATTTTCACTTAGGGGTGTACTCACTTTAGTGGCCAGCGGTTTAGACATTAATGGCTGTGTGTTGAGTTATTTTGAGAGGACAGCAAATTTACACTGTTATACAAGCTGTACACTCACTACTTTACATTGTAGCAAAGTGTCATTTCTTCAGTGTTGTCACATGAAAAGATATAATAAAATATTTACAAAAATGTGAGGGGTGTACTCACTTCTGTGAGATGCTGTACATAAATATATATAATATAAATATACAGATTTTGTTATTACATTTTTTATTACTTATTCTGTATTTAAGTCATACTTGAAATAAACATTTTAGACCTTTCATAATTTCTGGTTCACATAAAGAATCAGGCACCATTAAATTTTATATATAAAAAAAGTATATTTAATGCAGAGTTTCTGCAGTTCTTGAGTCTTAACTTGCCCTTCTGCAAATTAAGGCCTAAATTCATAAAGTCAGTGGCATTAAATGTTGCATACACTGCAATAAATACATTTTTTAAATATAAAGAATATATTTCTCAGTATGTTTTTCAATACAAATATTGAAATATCCTTAATTTACTTGAGATGCAAATTGAACACAATAAGTCTTGTTTTCTGAGAAATTGAAAAAAAAATAAGTTTATGCATGAAACAAGAACAAACATCTGTCAATGGGGTATGGAGAGCTGCCAATGACAAATATCTGCTAATGTCAGCTCACTTCATTTTGATCAACTTAATTTTAGGTACTTTTGCATCTCAAGTAAATTTTTATTGATTCAAGACTGGAAAACAAGACAAAATTATTGACAAAGAACATTTTTTGCGGTGAATTGAGAAGGTACAATAAAAGTTATTTCCATATTCTATTGGTTGGGAGCAGAACTATTGAAATATGAAACAACAAAAAGAAATAAAAAGCAATGGAGGTTTGTTGGAAATTGTATTTCCAAACTTTGAAGTATTACGAATACAAGACATTTACATTTAGAGACCATGTCGACATATTGTGTAACATTCAATTCATTCCTTACATTTTTTAACTTGGTCTTAAAAAATTTTCTTTGTGAAATTTGACAACCTAAAGCATAATATCATACAAGTATAATGCAATATTAATGTTCCTTTTTACATTATCTGCATTGGTTCAGTCTTGCGATGCGCACGACAACTCGCCGAATTCCGTCCAATGCTTATCTTTGTTCTTTTTTTTCCTTTTCTTCTCCGCCATGACGATGGCAGCCACAACAGTGATAACCACCGTGATGGTGATGACCAGGACAGTAACCATCTCTGCAACGCAGAACTCCTCTTTCATCGTGTAGTTCCTTTGGCTTTCGTCCAAATTCACGCAAGTGAGGTTGTCGTAGTCATCCAGGAAGAGCCGCTTGACGTTACAGAGCTTCCGGAAGACTCGTTGTAGATCGCAGTCACAATTCCATGGGTTTCCTTGGAGCATTATGTGAGTGCTGTACGTGTTGAGACTCAGGAAGGTCTTGAACTGAATCGTGGAGAGGTTGTTGTTGGTGAGGTCCAGCAGAGCGAGACTGGTCAATGGTGAAAGCATGCCGATGTCCAAGTAGTGTATCTGGTTGTGATGTAAATTCAAGACTTCAAGGTTTCGTAGCATGGAGAAGATGCCATTGTTGAGAACCGTTAAATTGTTCGAGTTGAGTTGAAGTTGGCGAAGGGTACTCATGGAACCAAATGCCCTCATCTTGATGGTCTCGATAGCATTATGGCTGAGGTTGAGTCTTTGGAGGGCATCAAAGTGGAAGAAACAACTGCTGTCCAAGCTGGTCAATCGGTTCTCTGCCAGTGACAGATCTCGAAGGGAACCGAGACCCTGTGAAAATCCTTCACTCAGGGATGAGATTCGGTTTCGGCTCAGGTCCAACCTCAACAGTCCTTCCAGAAGAGAGAACGCTCCGTTGGCCAGCACAGCAATCATGTTGTCGTTCAGGAGCAGGATGCGAAGTCTTCGTGTGCTGTGGAAGGCTCGGGGCCGGATGGCACTCAGGTGGTTGAGGGACAGGTCCAGTTGTTCGGTGAAGGGTGGAAGAGCGGCAGGCAAGTGAGTGAAATTGCTGCTGGTGCAGTTGGTGATTTTGAGCTCCTCGTAGCAGGTGCAGTCATAGGTGATGTTGTGGCTCATGGAGATGGACTGGACCTCGAGCACTAAGGGAAGCATGAATAACAGATGCATCCTGGAGGTTCTGAGGAGAAACAAAGAAAGTTTGTGCAAAATTCAAAACAATAAGCTTCCAGATATCTCTGTTCTTTATAAGTGCTTAAACATCTGGGGTTTTATGTGCATTACAAATTATTTCAAAGCTTTTACTTACATGTTTTTATTTTACAGCTCTGTTTTTGTGTACATGACACATAATAGGGACATATAATACATATAATACATGACATATAATATTTAATAATACATTGTAATACATGACATATAATATTTTATGTAATAAAATATAATGATATAATGATATTAAGCACACAATATAGTTTTTTCATAAAATAATTTTATATATACATTATATTATACGATAGTATCTATCTATAAAACATATAACATAATATACAATACTATTATATAATATATTGTAAAATAATAAAATATAATAATAAAATATAAATGAAATAATGCAAATAATAATCATAATTTATATAATTAAATTTAACAGTATCTATAACATTCATGTTACATAACTCTAAATAGTTCTGTAATTATATAATATAATGAATATATATATATGTATATATATATACAACCCCAAATCAGAAAAAGTTGGGACAGTATGGAAAACGCAAATAAAAAAAGAAAGTAGTGATTTCTAAATTTACTTTGACTTGTATTTCATTGCAGACAATATGAACACAAAATATTTCATGTTTTGTCTGGTCAACTTCATGTCATTTGTAAATATACATCCTTTCCTGTCATTCAGACCCGCAACACATTCCAAAAAAAGTTGGGACAGGAGCAATTTAGGGCTAGTAATGAGGTAAATTGGTTAAATAATGATGTGATTTGAAACAGTTGATGTCAACAGGTGATTGTAATTATGATTTGGTACAAAAGCAAGAAAGGTCTAGTCCTTTAGGAGCAAAGATGGGCCGAGGATCACCAGTTTGCCAACAAATACGTGAGAAAATTATTGAAATGTTTAAAAACAATGTTCCTCAAAGAAAGATAGGAAGAGATTTGGATATTTCACCTTCAACAGTGCATAAAATAATTAAAAGATTCAAGGAATCTGGAGGAATTTCAGTGCGTAAAGGACAAGGGCGCAAGCCTAAGCTGAACAACCGTGATCTCCGATCCCTCAGGCGGCACTGCATCAAGAATCGTCATTCATCTATAAGCGATATCACCACATGGGCTCAGGACTACTTTGGCAAACCTATGTCAAGTACCACAATACGTAGTTACATCCACAAATGCCAGTTAAAACTGTACTGTGCCAAAAGGAAGCCCTATGTTAACAGTGTCCAGAAGCGCCGTCGACTTCTCTGGGCTCGGATGCATCTGGGATGGACCATCACACAGTGGGAACGTGTACTGTGGTCAGATGAATCAGTATTTCAGGTATTTTTTGGGAGGAATGGACGCCGTGTGCTCCGGACCAAAGAAGAAAAGGATCATCCAGACTGTTACCAGCAACAAGTCCAAAAGCCAGGGTCTGTCATGGTATGGGGTTGTGTCAGTGCCCTTGGCAAAGGTAACTTGCACTTCTGTGATGGCACCATTAATGCTGAAAAGTACATAGAGATTTTGGAGCACAATATGCTGCCTTCAAGAATACATCTTTTCCAGGGACGTCCATGCATATTTCAACAAGACAATGCAAAACCAAATTCTGCACACATTACAAAGTCCTGGCTGCGGAGGAAGAGGGTACGGGTACTTGACTGGCCTGCCTGCAGTTCCGACCTGTCTCCAATAGAGAATGTGTGGCGCATTTTGAAGCGCAAAATGCGACAACAAAGACCCCGTACTGTTGCCCACTTTAAGACTTGTTTGCAGGAAGAATGGGACAAAATTACACATGAAACACTTCATCACTTGGTGTCTTCAGTCCCTAAACGTCTTATAAGTGTTGTGAAAAGGAATGGCAACATTACAAAGTGGTAAATGCTTTACTGTCCCAACTTTTTTTGGAATGTGTTGCAGGTCTGAATGACAGGAAAGGATGTATATTTACAAATGACATGGAAGTTGACCAGACAAAACATGAAATATTTTGTGTTCATATTGTCTGCAATGAAATACAAGTCAAAGTAAATTTAAAAATCACTACTTTCTTTTTTTATTTGCGTTTTCCATACTGTCCCAACTTTTTCTGATTTGGGGTTGTATATAATAGTAAATACTGTAAATAATAATAATAATAATAACTAATACTAATTACTAATTCAATACTAACAATATACAGTGGGTACGGAAAGTATTCAGACCCCCTTAAATTTTTCACTCTTTGTTATATTGCAGCCATTTGCTAAAATCATTTAAGTTCATTTTTTTTCCTCATTAATGTACACACAGCACCC
The DNA here is from genome assembly GCA_023376895.1 of Aspiorhynchus laticeps. Classification (NCBI taxonomy): domain Eukaryota; kingdom Metazoa; phylum Chordata; class Actinopteri; order Cypriniformes; family Cyprinidae; genus Aspiorhynchus; species Aspiorhynchus laticeps. The sequence goes on from CM041793.1 coordinate 71,623,482, forward strand.
CAGAAAATTGACAGAATTTTGACAGAAAAACACAGAATTGTTGACATTTTTGCAGATTTGTTAAAAAAGAAAAACTGAAATATCACATGGTCCTAAGTATTCAGACCCTTTGCTCAGTATTTAGTAGAATCACCCTTTTGATGTAATACAGCCATGAGTCTTTTTGGGAAAGATGCAACAAGTTTATTTGGGGATCCTCTGCCATTCCTCCTTGCAGATCCTCTCCAGTTCTGTCAGGTTGGATGGTAAACGTTGGTGGACAGCCATTTTTAGGTCTTTCCAGAGATGCTCAATTGGGTTTAAGTCAGGGCTCTGGCTGGGCCATTCAAGAACAGTCACGGAGTTGTTGTGAAGCCACTCCTTCGTTATTTTAGCTGTGTGCTTAGGGTCATTGTCTTGTTGGAAGGTAAACCTTCGGCCCAGTCTGAGGTCCTGAGCACTCTGGAGAAGATTTTCGTCAAGGATATCCCTGTACTTGGCCGCATTCATCTTTCCCTCGATTGCAACCAGTCGTCCTGTCCCTGCAGCTGAAAAACACCCTCACAGCATGATGCTGCCACCACCATGCTTCACTGTTGGGACTGTATCGGACAGGTGATGAGCAGCGCCTGGTTTTCTCCACACATACCGCTTAGAATTAAGGCCAAAAAGTTCTATCTTGGTCTCATCAGACCAGAGAATCCTTCAGGTGTTTTTTAGCAAACTCCATGCGGGCTTTCATGTGTCTTGCACTGAGGAGAGGCTTCCGTCGGAGGGCTGCATTGATGGTTGACTTTCTACAACTTTCTCCCATCTCCCGAATGCATCTCTGGAGCTCAGCCACAGTGATCTTTGGGTTCTTCTTTACCTCTCTCACCAAGGCTCTTCTCCCCCGATAGCTCAGTTTGGCCGGACGGCCAACTCTAGGAAGGGTTCTGGTCGTCCCAAACGTCTTCCATTTAAGGATTATGGAGGCCAATGTGCTCTTAGGAACCTTAAGTGAAGCAGAATTTTTTTTGTAACCATGGCCAGATCTGTGCCTTGCCACAATTCTGTCTCTGAGCTCTTCAGGCAGTTCCTTTGACCTCATGATTCTCATTTGCTCTGACATGCACTGTGAGCTGTAAGGTCTTATATAGACAGGTGTGGCTTTCCTAATCAAGTCCAATCAGTATAATCAAACACAGCTGGACTCAAATGAAGGTGTAGAACCATCTCAAGGATGATCAGAAGAAATGGACAGCACCTGAGTTAAATATATGAGTGTCACAGCAAAGGGTCTGAATACTTAGGACCATGTGATATTTCAGTTTTTCTTTTTTAATAAATCTGCAAAAATGTCAACAATTCTGTGTTTTTCTGTCAATATGGGGTGCTGTGTGTAAATTAATGAGGAAAAAAAAAGAACTTAAATGATTTTAGAAAATGGCTGCAATATAACAAAGAGTGAAAAAATTAAGGGGGTCTGAATACTTTCCGTACCCACTGTATATATATACTGTATATATATATATATATATATATATATATATATATTCCAGTTTTATTACAATCACATGTATGACATAAAATTATATATTATTTTCTGTATTACTTATGAATCTTTCCATTTTTACAAACCAAATTACATAAATACTTTTAGATGAATATGTTACAATTAAAATAATACATGAATGTTGGACTGGGATATCTGCTTCTGTTAGATCATTATCAGATTGAATTGTGGATCCAGCATGGTTTTATGGAGCTTTTACACACTGTTTTTCAGTATATACTGTATAAACAAACAGTACAAAAAAGACAGCTACATGTTTAGCTGCACTTGATGATTGGATACAAGTGAGCAAACGGATGTTCAAAGCCTGTTATACAATTACAGGTCAAGGGCGGTTTAGATCGTTAATAAACTTTACTAAATGATCTTTAAACTTTTTTATACATGTTTATTTGATCAAAAATGATACTTTAGGTTAAAATTTATAGGAATGTATAATCACAAGTTAAGTAACCAGTCACTATTTCTTTTCTAAGTACCTTCTAACCATCACTAATTCATTTTAACTAGTGCAAATATTCAAATGATTTAAAGGACAACTACAACTACTCTCAATAATAATTACAAACTAGTATGCAATTTAAAAAACATACATATAAATAAACATGAATCATTTGTTTACAACACACACAATGTCTACAAAAAGATCCACACTTTACCTCATCGGGTACCTTTTCAATCATGTATCATATTGTGATACTTATCGTACCTCGCATCCCCTGTCAGGACACAGATCTTATCGTAAAAACCCCATCAGCGCCTTGTTCAATGGTTCACTACAGCTATGAAAACTTAGTCAAAAGTAAGTATAAATAGAGCCTTACCTGAGTGTGGTGTCTGTCATCAGAGGAGCAGCTGCAGGTGGGGAGTGTGTGCATGTGTCTGTACAGCAGACGCTGTGTGTTTGCAGCCGGGAGGGAAACGCTATTGTACAGGGGCAGCTGTTGGCAGAGAAGAGAAAAGAGAAAGAGCAAAGTGATTAATATTTCACGCCAGCAGCGGAGGGCACAGACATGATGAGGAGGTGCAAACTGCAAAACTTCAGGAGGACAATTATGAATTTTACATTTTCAATACTGGTGATAATGAGTTTGACAGGAAATATAAGCTAAATAAATGAAATTAATTAGCAGACGGACTACTTTTTTAAGCGGATGAACTTGCAAATATTTAATATCCCTAAAATTGACAGGGTTTCCTGGTTTTATGGCAGGCATAACTGGATGCACTGGATACTTATAGCATGGTGCATTATGGGATATTCTCCATTGGTCTTTTATACATGATCAAATCAGACTCGTAATCTTCCTCAGAATTTGAAAAAATCCCATCCATCTCAGCTATGAGTGCAGATTCTTCTTACACCAGTTTTAATGTCAGTCTATACATCCCATCCATCTACACGCAGATGACAGATTTAATGAAACAAAGAGCAAAGGTTAAAACCAGCTTAATTCTCTTTATGTTTGGGATATTACTAGAGGGATAAAACCTAACCCCCCCTGATGAGTTCTCCATCCATCTTCACATCGGAAAAGGGAAGGAGGAATACAGAAAGAGAGATTAGAGCTAAATCTCCCCAAAGCTTCACTTTGTCCTGCATTATTTCTCTTCTGCTGAACACAAATGTTGGACATGTAAAAATAATATGGATTTATGTTACATGTATAGATGTTAAAAACATTTACCTTACTAAATATATATACTCTTGATGTTGTGGATCCAGTCTTGATTGGATTGACCCAATTCATCCTCCCATCCCCTCTGTAGAGGTGAGAGCAGGTGGGCCGCCGCTGTTCACCTGAACCCCTCAGATCATGTATCTGTGCAGGTATCTGCAGAAGAAGGGTTGAGTTTCATCCAGGACCTCTGATATAAACTACAGCTCTGACCTAAAAAGAGCCTTATATCAAAGGAATTGTTGAGCCATTCGCTGGTTTTTGCTTGTATTCGCTGGTTTATTGCCGTTCCATGTAAAAGAGTTAAAGATAAATAATACAGAAGAAATTATTGTTTGATTTTGTTATGTAAATGTTTTTTTTTCATGAATGGTTACACTTACTATATTTAACTTTATGAATAACATTACAAGCATAATAATAAAAAGTAAAAAGAGTTCATATCCATTCAAACAATAGATAGATAGATAGATGACAGTCAGACAGACAGACACAGATAGTTGGACAGAGACAGATAATAGACAGATAATAGACGGACGGACGGACGGACGGACAGACAGACAGACAGATAGATAGATAGATAGATAGATAGATAGATAGATAGATAGAAAGAGAGAGACAGATGATTGCACAGACAGATAGATAGACAGACGACTGACAGAAAGACACAGATAGTTGGACAGAGACAGATAATATATAGATAGACATAAAGAGACAGACAGACAAATAGATAGATAGATAGATAGATAGATAGATAGATAGATAGATAGATAGATAGATAGATAGACGGATAGACGGATGGACGGTCAGACAGACAGAGAGAGATAGATATATAGACGGTTGGACAGACAAACAGATAACAGACAGACAGTTAAACACAGACAGACAGACAGACAGACAGACAGACAGACAGTTAAACACAGACAGACAGACAGATGACTGACAGACAGACAGACAGAGACAAATAAATGACAGACATAGAGACAGACAATAAGACAGATGGATAGACAGATAGCCAGCCAGCAAGCCAGACAGACAGTTAGACACACAGACAGAGACAGATAATAGATAGATAGACAGAGAGAAAGAGACAGACAGACAGACAGACAGACAGACAGATAGACAGATATATAGATAGATAGATAGATAGATAGGTAGACAGATATATGGATAGATAGATAGATAGATAGATAGATAGATAGATAGATAGATAGATAGATAGATAGATAGATAGATAGATAGATAGATAGATAGGTAGACAGATATATGGATAGATAGATAGATAGATAGATAGATAGATAGATAGATAGATAGATAGATATATAGATAGATAGATAGAGTAGGTTACTCACAGCTGAAGATAATATTCGACATCGGGATGCAATGTAGTGCGTGAGCCGGTCATTCTTCACTCACATGAGTGATTTGTGCTGTTTGCTGGGATTATGACAATTTATGGACAAGATGCTTCATTTTACAGTAAAAACACAGCGGGTGATGAGAGAGAATGAGTGAGACACAGAGAAAACCAATCCTCTGCCGGGGTTCACTGGATTACAGGATGGTAAATTAATTTGCATCCAATCACTTTCTTCTGTCTGTCTGTCTGTCTGTCTGTCTGTCTGTCTGTCTATCTATCTATCTATCTATCTATCTATCTATCTATCTATCTATCTATCTATCTATCTATCTATCTATCTATCTATCTATCTATCTATCTATCTATCTATCTATCTATCTATCTATTTATCTATCTATCTGTCTATCTACCTTGGACATTTTGCAGCACCGCTTTGAGCATTTCATTATGCTGACTGATGCAAAGGTTGTATAGGCAGTGCCACCAGGGGTCACGCTGGCATTGATGCAGTATATGCAGTCCACTTCCTGACCAGCAGAGGTCAACAGCGTCTAACTTTTAAACACCGCTGCAGTTTAAAGAAAAACAGCAGAGCACAGAAACACAGACCACCCATTACGTTCTGTTTATAAGAAAGCCTTAAAACACCACCTCTCTCCCTCTCTGTCTCTGTCTCATCCAGTCGTTCTGTAAACATATGCTCCAAAAACAGTGATCGTGAACTTTAATCATCCGATTCTAATGAGTCACAGGATGAATCAGATGTTTGATAATGAAGTTACATGTAAAAACAGAGGGTTCAATGGAAAGTCAGACCCCCTTACAAAAGACTATTATTGCAGACGATGATAAAACCATGGTACTCATTACTCAAAGAATACCATGGAACAGTGCATCATTCATTTTTGTGACAATAGGATTTATTTGGGTTTAACTATATCTTAAATGAATCAGTGAAATAAACAGATTCTTAATAATAATAATAATATTTTATTTTTCATCTTTTTGAATTTTATCTTTTTTTACAAGTTACAGATTTTACTTTTTTAAATAGGCTATTGTAAATTAAAAAACAACAACAATATAATAAGTTTTGAAATCCATCTCTGCTGCATGGTTTATTTAAAGAAGGCATATGTAAATGTGCCTTCTTTACTCTAAATACGCAACCCAGCAGAGACGATATGAGAGATAGAGAGGATTGTACAGCCCACGGTGGACAGACTGTCCGGTGAAAAAAAAGGAAAGACTTTGAACTAATGACATTGATGTTGTGGGCAGGAATGCCAAGAGCTCAGCCGTGAGAGAGAGAGACACTTACTAAACCAGACAGACCAAATGTAACACCCCTCATGTTTTCCTGCAGGGGAAAAGAGGATCGAGAGTGACAAAGAAAAAGGTTACGAGAGGAGAGGAAAGCCAATGTACACAGAAGCGTCATGTCAATTGAAACACGAGCATGATGTTTTTCTGTTGTTACAGGTTAAAAGGTGTTTGTCTAGAAATGACCCATTCACATGTCTGAATTTGTTCAGTTTCGCTAGTTCTACATGCCCAGGATCATCATTTTAGGATTAGTGTGTCCTGAAAGTGCCTGGATGAGGTAATTCTTCTTGCAGGAAAGGTAGCAGCATGCATATTTGGGCTATTACCCACAATCCTTTGTGCAAAGGAGAAGGAGGAGGGGGAGCTTATGACGTTTTCGCTGAAATGATAAGAAACGTGCCTTTTTTAAATGTACAAACCCAAAAACAATAAATGCAATATATTTAGCTAGATGCTAATGCTAACGCTCAAGCGTTAATATCCACATCTGAAACATGCCGTAAAGAGAGCCGTCCTGAATGAGTTCTAGCGGGGTTTGGCAGCAGTATTACCGCAGAGCATTTGAGAGGTCATGAAATGAACCGTAAAGTGTTTAATCTACCTCGACTCAATCCTGTGAACCTCGCTCTCCCTCCCTTCATCGCTCCATCATTCCATCCTGCCATCTCTCCAGCCTCTTTGGGTTTTCCTGAACATATCTGGGATTTTATCACATGAAATAGCACAATATACTATTGAACTGCTCAACCATTAGTGCCAAATTAATACATTTACTTAACAAAGACGAAAAATATAAATAAATTAATAACTTGTATATACACTGCTGTTCAAATGTTTGGGATCAGTAAGATATTTTATGTTTGTAAAAGAGGTTTCTTCTGCTCATCAAGGCTACATTTATTTGATCAAAAATACAGAAAAAAACAGCAATATTGTGAAATATTATTGCAATTTTAAATAGCTGTTTTCTATGTGAATAAATTGCAAAATGTAATTTATTCATGTGATGCAAAGCTGAATTTTCAGCATCATTACTCCAGTCTTCAGTGTCACATGATCCTTCAGAAATCATTCTAATATGCTGATTTGATGCTTAAGAAATTATTATCAATGTTGAAAACAGTTGTGCTGCTTAATATTTGTTGGAACCTTTTTTCAGGATTATTTGATGAATAAAATGGAACAGCATTTATTCAAAATAGAATTATTTTCTAACAATATACCTTCAGAAAATGTTTTTGTTATTATTATTATTTTATTTTTTTAAAGAAATTAATATTTTTATTCAGCAAGGATGTATTAAATGGACAAAAAGTGATGAGACCTATATAATTAAGTTTTCTATTTTGAACAAATGCTGTTCTTTTTAACTTTTTATTCATCAAAGAAATATGTATAACTATTAACAAATCTTATATACATTTTTTACTTCATATTACTTTATAGACAGATTGACAGATAATATTTCCTTTTTATGTAAAATTCTTAATATATCATAAATATCTAAAAATATGATTTCATTCTTAAAGTACTATAAATTGAAATAAATAATTGTATAACTTACATAGCTACGCCCAAAACAGTGTACCTGTGTTCAGTGTACTTGTATAGGCTGAGCAGTACAAGTACACTGAAACATTGAAGAAAAAAATGAATGCTGTACCTTTAAGGAGGACAAGAGAACCTGGCAGTCTTCAGCAAAGACCAGCAACAACAATCCTGAAAAACAAAGAACAAGAAATGGATGAAGGAAGGGAAAAAAATGAAAGGTCAGTGAGGACACAAAATGAGTCACGGGCAAATATTTAGATTCCCTCGACTGCCTCACATCTGCCTCCATCTTGATGACGTCTCTAATCGACAGCTCTGATTCAAGCCCATCTGTTTAGCTGGAAGAAAAACAGAGAAGATATTTTCTCTCACTGTTTACCTCCAAGGATAAAGACCATAACTCTTTGTTTTTTTCTGCTGCCCTCTTCATTATTTCACTGATTCACTTGTTTAGATTTGCGGTTAGTCGTCACACTACCTCCAAAAATGCTCTGTTATGACCACAAAGCTTGAATTCCTGGTTTAAAATGTCAGAAATTGGCACACAATGCTCCTGTGTGAGAGAGTGAAGCACCATTAGCAGTACATTCTCCAGCTTGCTAATCTGGAATGAGTTAGCCGTGTTGTTTTGAGCAGGTTCTGCTCATAATTGAGAAGAAAAGTTAGTTGTAGAGCAGAGTTTTATTCCAAAGCTTGAAATGAGAACAACAACAGTGTTATTTAAACTTCTGTTTGTCATTTTTTTTTTCACTACTAACCGCTATATGCTTGCTAAAGTAGTTAGCATGATGCTAAGTGTTTTTTATGCTGTTTTGGTTGGCTGCTAGGCAAATAAAGGATTTTCTGCCATTTTTTCTTAAGCCACATAATTTGAGGTATTGTTTACAGTTTGTTTGTTTGTAGTATTAACAGTGTGGGATGAGATATTTTATACATACTGAAAAGTCCATTCTCACATCTGCATTATTGTTGGCAGCACAGGTATAGCCTAAATCTTATCACCTTTGGTTGATCCAGACATAGAGGAAACATTAAGAGAGATGCAGTATTTTCATATTTGCTTCATATTCATAGAATGGTGTTTAAAAGATAGCAGAAGGATTTTAAATTTTTCTTTTTGAATGGTGACATTTACTTGGTTTCCTGCTATTTTTTTGTGGAGCTATTTTCCAAAGGTTTTGAATATGCAAAATGTTTGTCATCTTTACTGGAAATTCACATGATAATCATTTGAGGGTGTTTCTTTAACTGCGTCCTCTTTCGTTCATGTGAACTTTTAGAAAATAAACAATTTTCAGAGTTTATTTATTTGAGCATTCACAAAAGTGTACATATGTGTCATAGAAAAATATTTGTCATTATTTTCTCCGCCCACCACATCTCAAATTATATGCTGTGTTTAACAGCATTTTGCATAAATTTGGCAAAAGTTGACAACATTACAGCATGAATGGAAATAATGAGCTATAAAAAATATCACTTTACATTTTTTGATGTGGTGAAAATGACCAATTTTACATAATACATATTGAAATAGTTATGTTTACTTCATTATATATATATATATATATATATATATATATATATATATATATATATTAGCGTTCTACACTCAAAAGCTGAGGTAGATTAGATCAGATCCTTTTGAGGATAATGCATTTTTATGTTTTGAACTCAAACTCTGGGCTCAGGTCAAGGGTTAAATATAGTGAATCTATCCTTTTTATAAAGTAGCAATGATTATAATAGTTTTAAGACAGTTCTAATGTGACTGTCATATAACAAAAATAAGAATGATGAAATATGTTCATTTGAATAAAAATCAACTTCTGGGAAAAGCGCCCAAAGTTAAATGAACATCAAGTGCAGCTCTATGTTTGTCTTCTGTATAAACTTGGCTGCAGATGAAAGCACATTGCCTGTTTTTCGTAGAGGTGTGTGACCTAACGATAAGAGTGAACTTTATCGTCAAAACAAAGCTGAGATCTGAGGAACAAGAGAAAGATGGAGACATTAATCATGACTAAATAGTTTTGCACTAATGAAGCTGTTTTACGTATGCGCTCCGTGCTCATGGGAACTGAACTGTTGGATCCATTCAAAAGGGTCCTCTTTGAACTCTTCCATAATTTTCCTGTTTTTCACAGAAAGTTTCCTAAAACTAATGGATTTTGACACTAGTATTTGAACAATTAAATTGAAAGCTTTGTGTCCTCAAAAAACAGAATAAAACAGAAGCAGTTATGGAAAAAAATATGATTTTAGAGGGAATATTTAGTGGTGTGCTTTTATTTCCCTTGGAAAAAAAATCAATTTCCTTGTCAATTTTATAATAATCTATTTCTGCCACAGAATAAAAACATGAATAAAAGGTGATTGCGACATCTCACAATTCATACTTGGTTTTGCGCAATTCTGAGAAAAAAAAAAACAGAATTGAGAAATATAAACACAATTACAAGATATAAACTGACTTTTTTTCTGAGTTTACATCTCACATTATGAATTTACATCTCACAATCTTTTTTTTTCCCACCATGAAATAAAAAATAAAAATGGTAATTGTAATTTCAGACTTTTTTCCTCTCACAATTTTGAGTTTATATCTAACAGTTAACATGTTAATTATTTTTTCTTTCTTTCTTTTTTTTTTTTTGCTCAGAATTGCAATTCTGAATTTATATCTCACTATTTTGAGTTCTGAGAGAAAAAAAAAAATCTGAATTATGAGAAAAAGAATTGTGAGATAAGAAGTTGCAATTACTATTTATTTATTCTGGAGCAGGAACTGGCTTCCATAGGCTATTTTGTTTTGTGGATCTTGACAGCCTAACAATTCACCAAAGATTAATCTTTTGTGTTCAACGGACAAAAGTAAGTCAGAGTTGAAATGACATGAGGTGAGTAAATGATGACAGGATTTTACTTTTGAGGTGAAAATGTACTTATGCTCGGGATAAGAGAAGAAATACAAGAAAATAAATAAACTGAAAATAAGGAAAAAAAATATTGTATATTAATATAATGGAATGTCTTTGAGCAATTATTAAGTAAATTGTTGATTAAGCATAGCAAATATTTCCTCATGCTTGCTAATAAAGCTAAAAATCTTTATCGTACACTTTAGCTCATATCTACCTAATAGACCTCACAACAGCACAACACACACTCAAATGTCCTCGGGACACGGCTGACAAATCAGTGCAGTCAAGTGTTAATGTCCAGAAGCCCTATCAAAATATTATGAGTGAGCCTTTCGCTTTTCTTTCCTTGTTTATGTTTCCTTCAGGCGTTCGACCAATCGCGAGTCTTACTCATCTGGCGACTTGGGAGTCTAGGTCACTCCATTATGAAAGCAAACAAGAAACAAAAAACTGACTTGCTCGCTGTGACTTGTGTCCTCAAAGTAATGCAAATAAATCATCTTCGTCAGCGTCCTCTTTTCCCGCCTTTCATCCGCATCATTCTCCTTTACTAGTGCTTGAGGTTTTTTTCGTCTGAGAGCACTGTGAATAAAAACAGCAAAAGGTAAATTAAGCTTAAATTTAGTTTAAAAAATACGTTTAAAAAACTTCAAAACAGACACACGGACAAATATCCAGAAACAGCACGACTGCGAGTTATGCTAACGTGGAGGGGATGCGTGAAAACGGCTATGAGAGGATGCCCCCTGTGGAAGAGACGCTGGCCAACATCCTCTCTTAAGGCTCCCTCCTTGCCATCTAAGCCCCTTCAGGAAACATCTCGCTTCAATGGCAAAGCATATGCAGCAGCAGGTCAGGCTGTCACTTCGTTGCACACAATGGCGGTGCTTCAGGCTTACCAGGCTGATCTGCTGAAAGACCTGGATAAGGGTCAGGGCTTGTCACCTGATGAAGTGGCTGAGCTGTGCCGCACCACGGATTTGGCTCTCCGTGCCACTAAGCAGGCCGCCACTGCTATGGGCAGGTCTATGGCGGCCATGGTGGTAACGGAGAGACATCTGTGGGTGAACCTGGCAGATATCAGGAAGAAAGAGAAGGGCTTTCTGCTCGATGCTCCGGTTTCGCCTTCCGAGATTTTCGGTACCTCCGTCGAGACGGTGGTTGAGAAGTTTAAGGAGGCGAAGGCGCGCTCAGCTGCCTTCAAAGCCTTCATTCCTAGAAGGTCCAGGTCTGAGCCCGAACAACGCAGGGGTCCTGACCCACTGTAAACATCGGCCCTCATCTTCCCCTCTTTAAATTCCCCTGCAACCACGGTTTACTCCACCTAACCGGGGTTAGGTGTGAACCTAGAATCTGCGCTTGAAACACATTGCAGTCTCTATGCTGGACTTATGATGTTTTGGTTAAATTCTATGTTTCATAGAAACTACCTTACTGATGGTCCGGACTCGACTCTTCGGACTTCGCCTCCGGGACTGGTCTCATGCGCAGGAACCATGGATGGGTGAGTACGATCCAGTTCTACGGAAAAACTGGTATTGTGTAACCATTCTTTGCAGTATTTCTGGGAAACCTGTCATTTTTGGCGTGTTTACCTGTCTCTACTTGTGGATTATTGTGATGTTTTTATCAGCTGTTTGGACTCTCATTCTGACGGCACCCATTCACTGCAATGGATCCTTTGATGAGCAAGTGATGTAATGTTAAATTTCTCCAAATCTGTTCTGATGAAGAAACAAACTCATCTACATCTTGAATGGCCTGAGGGTGAGTAAATATTCACCACATTTTCATTTTTGGGTGAACTATTCCTTTAAAAGCGTTTGTACACAGCTTCTTTAAATAAAAAGGTGGGACATTTGTTTTGCGGTAGATAAACTGGATTTAAAAAAAAAAAAAAAAAATTCTTAATATTAATATTATTTCGAAAGAATACAAATTTGTCATTGTCACAAATCCATAGCTAAAAGTCTCATCTGAATGTTGAAGGGGTAACTTGTGGGCAGAATGTCCTGACTCGCCCTTGAGATCTGCCACGCACGCACGCACGCACGCACACACGCACACACACACACACACGCTGCTGTGCCCCCTGCTGAGAGAGTGAAGCCATAATGGATGATACTGGACAAGCCATCAACCACAACGAGAGAGAGAGAGAGAGAGAGAGAGAGAGAGAGCGAGAACAGGGCGAGCGGAAGTGTCAGAGACATACACACGCTCTGTTTCTGCTCTTCACACACTTTCGATTCCCGTATTGATCTTTTACCTTCCTTCATCCTCAAACACTCCACCCAATCTCACTCTCTCTCTCTCTCTCTCTCTCTCTCTCTCTCTCTCTCGCTCTCTCTCTCTCTCTGTCTGTGTCCTTGGCGCGGCAGTGTTTCTGATGACAGAGTCGGACTCGTGGAGCACAGCATGGTGACTCCCATTGATCTACATCTATTTTCAGCTCCTGGGCTTGTCTGGTTGGCACAGGCGAATACGCTCTCGCACCACCCAAATCCACGTGTGTTCATGTGTGCCAGGCTCCTGCTGTGGAATAACCAGATATGAGAGATATAAACTCAGAATAGTGGGAAACAAAGTCTTAATTATGAGATAAAATGTCACAATTACCTTTTTTTAATTTTTTTTAATTTTATTTACATGGGTAAAATGTGGAAGCTTGTTTAAACTGCAGGATAAAAAAAAAATCATGCAATTGCAGGAAACAAAAACAGAATAGTGTGATATAAATAGCAATTGTGGGAAAAAGTCAGAATTGTGAGATAAATTATTATTAAAATAACTTATAAATATTATTTTATTTTATTATGTATTTTATTTAGGAAAAAAAATGATTTTGAGATGTAAACTCAGAATTTTAGGTGAATGGCAATTAGAAATGTTGCCTTGGGCAAATAAATGATATGTAATAAGTTTAAGTTCTAAGTACTAAATTTGAAAGTAAAAGCTAATTCAATATTATTAAATATAATATTAATAATACTGTAATAGTATATAAACAATATTATCACTACCAGTGCATATGTATTTTATGAAGGTGCATAAAATTTGAGTCAGTTTTTGAATTTGTACAGTTTAAATTCCTTGATGATCTTGTCATCTTGTGTGTCACAACGTTACATGATGTTTCATAATGCAGGAAATTCATGCAGGGTGGCAGGCAAAATGTGGCACATGGCTAAATACTGTATGACTATTTTGGTCATTAAAATTTGTTAATTACTTTATTTCTTTTCAATAGTTTTTACAATACAGTTAACTGAATTACGACACTGTATGATTTGAGTTGTTAGATAAAGTCAAGAAGGTGCATGACTGATTTGATGTGTATAAAATAGCTACTTTTCAAGTTAGGTTAATTTTGTGTAAAATATCTTATGATTCTCATAAAAATGGGGAATATGCCTCTTATACATGCAGAGCTAAGGTTGCATCAATGTCTGCTGAATTCAATGGTGATTTCATCTTTTGCAATAGTTGTGACTAGCTTCTCCATAGGGAGTCTTAATGGAGAACACTTTACCCCTGAGACCATAATAGCAGAACAAACAAGCACACAACACTCGAACCAGCATAACATACTGTGCTGAGATCCTTACAGCCCTACCAAAGATACAGCATGTGATCACCTTGTGAACGACTGGTTCGCTGAAAAGAAACAGAAATGTAACTGTACTCAGATATATCACACCCTGAAATTTGCTACTTTAAATTAAAGTAGCAACACTCACACTTAAATTAAATTAAATTAAATTGCTATTTATTTATTTATTCATTCATGTATTAATTTATATTTATCTTAACATCATTTAATTGTACATTTTGACTTATTTAATTAATTCATTCATTCATTCACTCACTCATGCATTCATTCATTTTAAAGTCATTTAGTCATTTAATTGAACCTTTAATTCCCCCAAAATGTGTTACTTCTAATTATGTTAATTTATTCATTTATTTCTTGATTTATGCATTTATATTTATTTAATTTATTTTAGTACTGTCAAATTGATTAATCGTGATTAATCACTTCCAAAATAAAGTTTTGTATTTATATAATATTTGTATATACATATAAATATACACAGTACACACATATTATGTAAACATAACTTTTATTTTGGAATTGCAATCAATTTGACAGCACTAATTTATAGTTATATTAAGTCATTTAATGTTTAGTTTAATTCCCCTAAAAATTTATAAAAATCTTATTTATTTATTTATATTAAATTATTTCAGTCATTTATTTTAACGTCAGAGAGCTTGACAGTATCCATTGAATGCAATTAAAACCATTGAAATCACACAACATACAAAACGTCAAAGCTTCAACAAGTATAGGTAGTTATTTGGTTACCTTTATGTAATTCTGTTTGATATATTTTATTATAGCTGCTTTTTCCTAGCGGGCTTAATTCTTTTAAATTTTGGAAAGCAATTATTATTGAATTATTGTAGTGACTGATTTCTTTGCTGTTATCAACAACACAACTGCAATTGGGTCCATGTGGTGTTATGAACGTAACCATCGAAACAATTTCTGAGTTGTCAATTCTTAATTATGGACATTCCAACACAACGCGAATGCTGCGTTAGCTTAATGGAAAAAGAATTGTGGGTAAGAATGTTGTCATGCACTTATTTCCATGACGTTAAAAATACGAGAACTTTTTATGTCAATAACCCGATTTGAGGGGTACATAAGATGTTAGGCCAGAATCAATCATCGACACACAATGGCTCTCAGCTTTTAGAGGCCTGTGTTTGATTATGATAGCGCCGGCTGCTCCTTTCATCAGCAGACTCGTACAGTAAACCCAAAAAATCAATTGAGCTGGAAAGAAAAGAGAGGTCGGAGAGATGTAGTTGAATAATAACCAATGACAGACTGAGGACAATTCAGAAAGAGAGAGAAAGAAAGAAAAGGTGTCTTGCGTAGCAACAGTCTTTCTTTGGGATTTGTAGTGAATTAGCCATGAAAACATTGAAAATACCAAGGACAATACAACAAAACAGTTTAATATCTGAGTGAAAAGTTAAACCCTATCTAATCGACTAGTCGAAGTAAACAACTGCTGCCCTTTTAATGCGTTTTCTCATTTAAAATCATTTCTCATTTACTTTAAAATAAATATCCCTTAATAGCACAGTTTAGTCCAGAACTAAACTTAATCGGTGTCTGGGAAGCTAGCTTTGCGGTGTGTAAATTTATTGGCTAACAAAACTATAAATAGAAGTGCAACATTGTTAACACATCGTGAAGCGATGCCAGGCCTGGGAAAGTGAAGGTTTGGTAGAAACATCACTTTCCAGTGCTGTAAATGAACTACGGGAGGACAATAAAAGTTAGAAATCTTAGCTTTTTTTCTCCGTTTTTTTTGGGTGTGTTGCGCAGGGACGTGACAGACAGCCTTGCGTGAGAGTCAAGCGGACAGTGAACAGCAGCCCGCGGGTTCCCGGAGAGGAGATGACTCGACTCACCCGCACTTCCAAACATGAGCGGACACCTCAGTCTGGGGCCAGAGCCAGACGGCGAGAGAGACAGACAACATCCTTTACGAAAAATACATACTGTGGTGAGATCATGATATCAGTGAATCACATAGAAAAACTATGGTAGTTTGATAAACACCATACATGATTACCATAAACAATACGGAAGTACTAGTACTTCAAAGAATACCATGGTAATACCATGGTAAACATTTAGCCAGCATGTTGCTACTAGCATATATTACTACAAC
This sequence comes from Aspiorhynchus laticeps, assembly GCA_023376895.1. Lineage (NCBI taxonomy): Eukaryota > Metazoa > Chordata > Actinopteri > Cypriniformes > Cyprinidae > Aspiorhynchus > Aspiorhynchus laticeps. The sequence continues at coordinate 71,639,612 of CM041793.1, forward strand.
TTGCTGATATGATGTTGACTTTTATTTTGAAAACTTACATGACAGAAAGAAACCCTGGTATCAAATCCAAGGACAAAACAACTGAATATTGATGAACAAAAGCCATTAAATGTGAATTGAAATTCCTCATTTATACATTAGCTAGAGGTAGCTTGATAGCTACCTACTTTTCAGTCTCCATAGCTGTCAATGTCTCTGAGTGTGACCATAGTAGGCCTATACGGCACAAACTCAAGGGTATAATTATGGTCCCATGTCCAAAAACCATTTCCAGTTTCTTCTAAAATATTTCAATAAAAACACCAATCTTTTATGATCACATAACTGCGTGCATCTGAAAACTGTTTGTAGCATCTGAAAATAGTTGAATGTTTTATGATAATGGCATTTTTGTCTGACGTTTATTAGAAAAATGATTTCTGGAAAAGGTCTGAATGTAATTTGTCTTGAAAAAAATGAAAAACTCCTCAACCCTGATGAAATCCAGCTGGACTAAGTGGTAGCTGGTTTAAAAAGGTTATAAGCTAGTCGTTTTTGGTCATTAGCTGGATTAGCAGAGTTTGAAACGACATGAGGATGAATAAACAACAGAATTTCAATTTTTGGGTCATGTTTTCTTTTGAAAGCAGATCCCAGGTAACGGCTAATGTTCTGGCAAAGTTTTCTCAAAGTTATCAACTAACATTTGCTGGTAGTAACATTAGCTGGTCCCAAAACATTACATGGAACGTTTTTCTGAACACGTTAGTTGTAAATTTGTCTAATGTTTTTTTTGTTTGTTTGCAAAAATGTTTGCGAAATGCTAAAATGTTTTAAACGTTAAGTGAACATTCAGAATTAACATTCTCATAACTTCATGAAAACATTAGCAAAATGTTCTTAGAACATATTTTTGTTATGGTACAGTTGGTCTGACTTTAAAAGGTTAGTTCACCCAAAAATGAAAATTCTGTTATTAATTAGTCACCCTCATATCGCTCCAAACCAGTAAGACCTTCGTTCATTTTCAGAACACAAATTCTGCAGCACCACATACTTGAATGTGCATCAAAGACTGACACAGAAAAGAAGAAATTGTTGAATAAACTCATTATTTTTGTTTTCTTTGTGCACAAAAAGTATTCTCATAGCTTCATAGAATTAAGGTTGAACCACTGATGTCACATGGACTATTTTAACGATGTCCTTACTACCTTTCTGGGCCTTGAAAGTGGTAGTTGCATTGCTGTCTATGCAGGGTCAGAAAGCTCTCGGATTTCATCCAAAATATCTTAATTGGTGTTCTGAAGACAAACAAAGATCTTACAGGTTTGGAATGACATGAAGACGAGTAATTAATGATAGAATGTTTGGGTGAATTATCCCTTTAAGTCCCTCGCTAATTGATATTTGTTTGTTGTTCTCCTCTTCATATATCTCCCATTCCCGCTCTTTACACATTTCCAATTCTTGTTTCTATCCCTCTCTAAACCTGGGTCACTTTCTCACAGTCTCTTCCTGTCCCTGTCTGGCTCCATCTCCAAGGATCTCTCTGCTTCTCTTTCTACATCTTTGTTTTGTCTGCTTCTGTTGCTAAGGCTAAAGGGAGACCGAGAGGAGTTAGCATTCCTCTTGAGCGACTGATCAAGTCACAAGTGTGCAGATATCACAAATGATACATAGAGCATCTAAATAATACAAACCTCTCTCTAAGGCACTCCATGCAATACATAGGAACATACAAACATAAAATTGCTCTATGCTTGCTACAGTTTTTTTAGCACGTTGCTACGCATTACAGCATTATGGTGAATAATCTGTCCTAGCTTGACTAGAATAATGCCAACTGTTTCCTTTGGCACTGATTTCTTTAGGTGGTAGTTTGTTTAGTCTCCTGTGGCGATCTGGCCCACCCCTACATGTTTGTTTGCTTTCAGCCACCCTGTTCTTCACACCATGCTAGGTGTGAAAAGGAGCCGTTCGTTCGGTCCATGGTGCGATCAATACAGATGTGAGGATAAAAGCGCTGAGAGGGAATGTTTGAAAACTGCTGAGCCCCGTTCGCGTGAGACAGCTGCATTTACACCAAAACGAGTCTCCCTAGGTACTGTGACCTGTGAAGTTTGAATTTAATTTCCTATTGTATCATATCCCCCCTCCCCTCTCTCTCTCTCCCCTCTTTTACCCCACGCAACACTGAACTCTGACACTACGACCCCCCCCAGCTCTCCGCACCCCCAGGACTTTACACCCCCAATTCTCTGTATGTATGCACTATACATGTGGAAGCAGGGGCGGACTTAGTGAATTGGGGGCCCCAGGCAAATATAGGAATGGGGCCCTATACATTTGCACACATTTACCTAGATCAACCTTGAGGTTCCTTTTCTGTCGTGATGCTTGCTGCTGCACAATGGTGCCCATTTTTTTTTAACCATCTTTCATTTACATTTATTCATTTAGAAGACACTTTTATTCTTTCATGTTGTAGACCACGAAATAGCAATTGATTTACCATTGAGATACAAGTTTTAACAAAAAACTAAATAAATTATAAAATGATAAACCTCACAATTGAACCTTTAAACTGTTTTTTTATTTTAAGAAAAGGGATGCGTCAGAAGTATAAATTATTATATTATTTAAAACGGGTTTATGTGGGTGGATTTTCGCATTGGACTGAACAAAAACTGCAGACTGGATTATTGAAAATGCACATTCATTCTATAGTCTGTACTTTATCAGGTCAAATTTTAATTTTTATCTGTTCTAAATGTACCTTAAATTAATACTTTTCAAGTTTTTAATACTCTAATCAACATGGACATGGACAAATATGGATGCTTTATGCAATATATTTTTATTATTAGTGAAACCATAGTTAACATACATAGAGCATGAAGACTAGACATGTTTCAAAGGTCATAGATGTTTTTCAAAGAACTCGTTCATGTCTATTAGACACATGAAAAAAAAGAACATAGAAATACCAGGTTCCTATTACTTCTCTTTCTTTGCTCTGAGCAAATTACTGACACAAACCTGTTTACATTTTCACGACAGGGCAGCTCTTCTTCTGAACATGCAAAATGTACATTTATTATTACATTTGTTTCCCTCTCTGTGCCTACATACTGTATTTTGATGCAGCTAAATTCTCAATTAAACTGTTTTCATTGGTATATTTTACTGTTTCTGTTGTCAGACAACAGGATGAATATGAAATAGTGACTGAAACGCGATCCATTAAGACATAACCAGCTCTCCCTTCCAATATGTTAATCTGCACAAAAATCATGATTTATAATCGTGCCGTTGTCTGATCAAATCAAATAGGCTACACATAAGATAAAGACAATAGCCGTGCTGTGATTTCGGCTATACTTGCATGTAAAATTAGAGAAGCAACATATCTGTTTTAACTGAAAGCGCAGCTCCTTTCAGCTGCTCGCTGTACAGAGCAGACGCAGACGCAGAGAGAGAGAGAGAGAGAGAGAGAGAGAGAGAGAGAGGTGTGTGCGCACGCTGGGAAAGAGAGACCTCGCGCTCGCGCGGCAATCAGCGTCAGGTGCATAATATGTGCATTTGCTACAAGCAGGATACACAAGAAGCACGTTCAACTCCAACATGCAGACGGTTGTCGTGGTAATAAACACCGTTAACCGCAACCGTTCGCTTTAATGCGCGTCTCATATATGAAAAGCATTTTAGGGGGCCCTTGGCTTTTGGGGGCCCAAGGCAGTCGCCTACCTTTGCCTAATGGGTAAGTCCGCCCCTGTGTGGAAGAATTGACAATAAAGCAGACTTGACTTGATTTTCAATAGGTAATTCTAATAGATAACCATAGCACAATTTTACCTAAAAAAAACTGCAAAAAGGGGGAAAAATAACTAGCTAATACTGCTAAACTGTTGAAATACTGACTAAAATGTCAGCTCAAAGTTGAGCTATATTCAAGTGAACTATTAAGTGATTTGGAGTTCTACATGGACTACACAAGTCACAAATAAAGCTCATGAAGTGAATAAAGGCTTGCCTCACTGTTGACTGCAGGTTTTAACATTAGCATGTTGCTAAGCTAACAGTTCAATACTCTAACAAGCATAAAAACAAAAGAGACATGAGAAATTTACCCTTTGAAAGCCTACGATTTCTTAAAATGATGTGTTGGGTTGATTGCACTGTAGGACACGCCCTTCGATTTGCCCTGCCCTGCCCCAACTTCCTGTTGCAGTTGTAAACTGGGATCCCTTACCAAAAAGTAGTATACTTCAAGTTTATTTTATTAAGTAAAGTTCAAGTATATTTTTAAGTATACTTTATGTAGTAAGTATACAAATGTACTAGTAGTATACTTGTAAGTGTACTATTTCAATACTCCTTGGGACTAAATTGGCCCACTTTTTAGTATATAAAAGTATACTTTTAAGCAGAGCCGGCGCCAGGGCAACTCCATCAGGGGGGCATTTGAATTTCTAGGGGGGGCACAAATCACGTTGTGTGTGTGTGTCGGGGGGGGGGGGGGATTCGGGTGGGAAGCGTGCAATCTGTGATCACGTGCAGTTGCTGACGCTCGCTAAAGCATGCAATCGCTTTCTTATGTGCGCTGTTTTATCGGTTTCACTTCGCTTTCGAAATCGATCACGTTCAGCAAGGAGGGGAAAGGATGAAAAGTGGGGGGCACAGTAACGGCCCGCAAATACCCCCCCTTGGCGCCGGCCCTGCTTTTAAGTATACTTTAAGTATAACAGTAGTAAACTTTGAGTACACAACTAGTTTACATCAATGTTTTTAGCTTGGACTGCAACTATACTAAACATGAACTTATAGGTATACTGACAGTTTACTAATTAAATACTTGTATTTTTAGTACACTTTGAAGTATAGTCTCAGTAAACTACTAGCTTAGTAGTTTTGTACTGAAAATATACTTGTAAGTTTTCTTTAAATGAACTTTACATCATATTTAAGTATACTACTATGTCCCTATTTAGGTATTAATTTGTATATATTTTGTTATATGAATATCTGAACATACAAAACATCCAAAGAAAGAACAGATTATCTGCTTGTAAACAAAAACATTTGATTCTAGCTTCATGCATTCTTTTTTAAACACTTGAATGTGGGTAAGTTTCATAAATAAATAAATAAATAAACAACATTTTGAACAAAAATATGAAAAAAGACTATGAATTGGATTCAGAATGATAATCAAAACGCAGATGGAGTCGATCAACACCCCAAAGCTTGACAGTCATTATTACCTCTTCATTGGTGACATTTTATTCCATAACGTTACACAGTTTTGATGCCGTTTTATATTTGATGATCATGTTAGATTACATGTGGAAACATGTTGTTTAGGTTTCTTCTTCGCTTGTGTTTTTTGGAAATTCTTTACAGAAGATGTGTACTAGCGCCCCTTAACATATAACAATGAAAACACGGATTCTAGGAGCACAAGTATAGCTCAAATATATTTAGACTTTTTCTATAATTTTTTCTATAGTATAAGTCAAGTATACTTAAATGCCATTTTAAGTATATTTCTGAGAAGTGCATAAAGCCCATTTCTGAGAAGTACATGAAATGTAGACGAAAAGTATACTTTCCTATTTTTAGTTTAAAGGAAGTATAATAATAGCACACTTGAATAAACTTATTTTTGTAAGGGATCAGTTTGCCCAAGCTGGTAGAACTTCATCTAGGTATAGAACTCATTGGTTTTAGTAGAAGACAAATGAATATTTGAATCATGGGGAGATAAAATTGTAAATATTGTCAAATATGCACAAAACTTGGAACCTAGAAATGTTTTCAAATGACAGTTGACAAGATTCAGAAGAACTTCATAGCTCGAGGCATGTTGTGATTGCACAAATTCTTTAATTAAAGGACAAAATTGTACATTTTGACAAGCATTCAAATGACAAAAAGACAAAACTGCACATGTACCTATTATCTCTGCTACTAAAGTGTGCTAGAATATTAAAATAAATCCAAACGTGATTTAAAAAAAAAAAAAATCAAATATGATTAAAAAACAAAATCATGGCAAACCATTGACATGGATGACAATTTCTAAGCAAATAGTAAAACATTTAAATTCTGGAAAGTAAATTTACCAGTATGGCACCATGTTCTTTTTATTTAAAGTGTACAAACAGAACACACAACCTGAAAATAATTATACAATATTTACTCCAAAAAACTTCTCTCTAGAAGCCTACATCTTGTGCCGGGAAAAAGTAAAACCTGGTTAGGTTGCAGTGCTCTTTAAAATAGCGCTTAAAACAATATGAAATAACTTTTTTTTTACTATTTACAAACTCACATTGTTTTCTCATATACGTGTTAAAGAAATTTGAATCCATAGTCGAGCCAGTGGTACCTGCAATATCTGCAATATATCTGCAATTACAGTATATATATGTATTTAAAAAAGAAACGTAAAAACAAAGAGGCTGGCCTGGAAATTCATTTTCTCTGTGACTTCATAATACTATAACATTTAACATTATTATTCATTAAACACCTTGCAGCACCAAATATTCTTTTTCTTTTTTAACTGCTTTACAATATACTCAACACATTCAACAATTTCAGCTTCCAGAATCTCTTTTCATGGACAAAACAAACCTGGTTTTTGAAAAGCATAAGTTCTGGACAACATGATCTCATGTCTAACGCATAATAATTTGAGTTAACCATATTAAAAATCATAGCAGATTGTACTAGTTCACTCCTACAAAATGTATGATTTTTACTTCAATTGAGACAAATCAAAACAAGTCGTATGAGTTAAACGTGGTAAAAATTGTAATATATTGTACATGTTGGCATGTACAAAATGTATCATTTTTACTCCAATTGATTGTTATATTTGCATAAAATGCAAAATTTTGACTGTAATTGAGACAAATCAACCAATCAATTTAAAGACAATACAACATGTACAAGTCCACTTGCATGTACATATTTTATGCCTTTATCTGATTTAACTGGTTAACAAATTATTACGCGTTCGTCACAAGACTGGGTTGGTTCTGGATTCACTATACACATGAACACCTGTATCTAAAAGCTAAGTTGAATTTGATCTAGAATCATCTTTCCAAAATCTAATCTCACAAAATGTAATAGCGAGAAGGGTTCAGCTCTACAAGTGACATCTACAGAAGAGTCTCTTTCATACTGCTAAACTGCTTTATTATTGACATCGCACATAAGTATTCTTTCAGTAAACGAAAGGTAACACCCTTGCTTTTTTCCCATAAATAAATATGCATCCCAATCTTCTGTTCATATAAACATCAGTCATTTACTGCGTTTCAGGACAATCAGTTTTGTAAGAGCTATACGTTGCATATGCTCCTATGTGATTTACAGACGTTGCATCGCAAGTCACGCAAACAGTTTTACTAATAATTTTGAATAAAGCCCAATTAATGGAGACTGACATCACACATACGTACATACTTACACACAAACGTATCCCGACACGCACCTGTTACAGACGGACCATTTCAAATAGTGATCAACTGCATCTGCCAACTGGAGAAATTTCCCTACATCTCAAAAAGCATTAATGACACTGAGAGAAATAATCCAAATGTACTGCAATTGATACATAATTCATTCATAACTGAATAATATAAATGAGAGTGCTATCACATTATCTTGGGTGGAGTATTCAGCAATTGGTTTGATATTCCAGAGGTCAGTCTGGCTCATTTTAATTAAAATGAAAATTAATTTATTCAAGTGGATAAGCAAAACTAAAAAAAAAAAATCAAAATGTGCATTTTTTAATGTCTTTTATTTGACAGTCTTCTCATGATTGATGGCATCTTTTCGGACGGATCTGTATTGAGTGTGTTCAGAGGTAGAAACCAGTGGTCTGAGGGTCCGGGGGAGGTGGGAGTGGCTCAGGAAGGGGGTGGGGACTGTTGCCAGGTGTGGCCACTGCATTGCCGTTGGGGACCAAACAGCTTCCTGTGTAGGCCACACTAGCGGAGTTGAGTATGAAACCCGTCTCCATCTGGAAACAAACACACAAACAAATGTTAGAAGTATTTAGCTAAATGGCCAAAAGTTACAAATATAAATAAGTTTTAAATAAATATATAAAATATAGATAATAATAATAATTATAACATACAGGATGATTAGCATTGATAATTTTGTCAATGTCAATTAAGAACATGAGGTGCATCACAAATCGCGTACTTATGCACTATTCTATGACATTTTTTTGTATAAATAGTGCGAGTAGTGTGTTCACTGAAAATTCAGAAAAGAAAAAGTGCACTTTAAATACCCGGATGATGCACTTAAATAACTGAAAAAATGAAGTGTGGAATGTTGAACACTTCATGCAATCAACTGTCACAGATTTAATTATGTCGCGAAGGGGGAGGGGCTGTCAGACTCCAATTATGAATGACAAAATAACCTTATATAATTCATACACTACATGGTTGAGTACATAGTGCATAAGTACATAGTGTATAAGTGTATTATCTGGGATGCAGTTATAATACTTATGTTAGCCTAGCTTAAAACAGCTTTTGAAAGTCATATAATGTAAATGCAGAATAAAAATGACAATCCACAGCGAGAAACCATGACCTTTCATTAGCATTAGACCAACTTCTCTGCTAATGACCCAAATTACAGAGCTCACTTATGGTGCTAGCTTATAGAACTAGCACAGCAGTTGCTTATTTAAGCAGGTTAGCAGCAGCTGGACTGCAGATGTTGTGTTTGTTGGGGTCATTTAAGGTCTTCACAAAATACATTAACCAGGATCATAATCAGAAACAAAAACTAATTCCATGTTTTTGGAGGTCCTCATCAAAATAAAGTTCAAACTGCCACATACAACATGCTAACCAAAACAAATCTTAAAGATTAGCTGGGTAAAAGTTTTAAAAAATGACATCACTTGGCATAATGTCAGTGCATGTTATTTTACCAACTCATAATTCACTCATTGTTCACATTTGCAGATGATAAGTACATCCTTGGCTATATCACAAAGCTCCTATAGTTATAGTATATGAAAGTGTAGTGTTAGTATGCATGAGGTAATGTTGATGCTGGATTGTAGGTCATGGCTGCTCATGCCTGACTGGGCATTTTAGCTCTATTCTCCTTTCAGCTGAGAGCAATGACCCTGAACACACACAACTCAGAAAACTCTAGCCTAGAATGTAGTGCTGGACTGAATTGTCTCTCTTTTTTTCTCACCTTGCCCTTCCATTGATGATCACTATTCCAATTTTAGTACTATTTCTAACTGTACCTCCCTCATCTCTCGTTTTCTTGCAAAAGTTGCTCCAGCACTTTTTTTTTTTTTTTTACAAAGGTCACCACCACAATGCCAAGCAAACGTCAAAACAGTCCACCCAAAGTATCTAAGATAGTATTTGGGGTCTAGATCTTCAGTCTATGGGATTATGTTTCAGTTGTCTTCCAGGTGAACTGTAATTGTACTCAACAAACCACACTATTTGAGATATACTTCATGCCCGTAGCACAAGGGATGAGCTATGCACCAAATTTGTCTTAGTAAGCACTGCTAACCATCTACAGAAAACACACTCCCTACATGTGGAATGTGGAACCACAGCATGGTGCCCTACATGTGGAAAGGCAAGATCGTCTGGATAAATGAGTGCAGACAGGGGCCCAGGGTCTCTGAATATTGCCTGCTGCATGAGTGGTCCTTTTGTGGAGGCTACTCTTCCTCTATCTCTCGCTCATAGCCTCAGGCTCCCATTTCACAATGGAGATGCTACAGTTGGCTGCCATCGGTATAGCGGAAAAGCCTGTCTGATGCTGGTGGTTGACCTGGAAGCTTACACTCTTAAGCTGAAGATTACGATCTTAATCACAGTCACCATAATAATGCAACACAGCAGGCAAAGCAAACATCCACCTGTGTTGGGCCCCACAGCGAATCTCTAGAGACTGCCAAGACTTTGTACTGTAGGTTTGTCACTGTGCATTATGCAATCTCAGCACATTAGCCGTGCCCTGTATACAGAGCACAATTAGATCAGAGTGAGCATTTAGGCCAATGGAAAAAATAAATATGGAGGGGGTGGAGTGGGCCGTATCCAGAATATCTTTTAAACTACACTACTAGACAATCCGGGCTGTTTCAACAGCACATACACATCAAATCTAAATTTGTGAAGGGTGGTCAAAAGGGTCCTTATCATTATATGAAATGTTCACCCCAAAAATGAAAATTCTGCCATTACTGCACACGCATGCTTCGTGGTACTCTCTTAAACACATGGCAGAGACTGACACGGAAGAGAACAAATTCTTGAATAAAGTTTGTTCATCTTCGGAACACGAATTCAGCAGCACCACACACATGCATCATGGTACTCTCGTGAATGTACATGAAAGAAAAGGTGACCAGATGTGCCAATTTCTGGGGACACGTTCTGGCCAGGATTTCTAAATTGCCTAAAATAATGATCAAAGTACCGCGAGAGCGATTCGAAAGCATAAGGAGCAGTCTGCTGTGCTCTCTATCGCTCTCATGGTACTTTGATGTCATACAACATTCGATCTGCGCAGCGCAAACACTCAAAACCTGGTTAGAAATCCTGGGCTGAACGTGTCCCCGGAAAGTGGCACGTCTGGTCACCTTAATCAAAGTCTGACACGGAAGAAAATAAATTGTTGAATAAAGTTTTTTTTTTAGTTTTATTTTTTTGCACAAAAAAGTATTATCGATGTCTTTATTTGCAGCATTTACAATTGTCAACAACCGGTGAATGGAGGACGCCGTGATTGAAGCTGTTTTTGTTTGCAGTGTTACAAATCATCGAGGTTGAGAAAAGAATACAACGCTGCAGACAACAGGCATCTAAATGCTGCTATCGCTGTGTTCGTGGAGTAAATATTTTTACATTGTTTTTTAAAAATGCTGGGTAGCCAGTGTTTCGTATGTGTTTGGCCAATCAGTGCACACTTACATAAAACTGTTTTAGACCCTACTCTGGAGTAGGAGCTAATGTAGTTCCCCCAAACACAGTTCTTAGAACTCAATACGTTCCTAGTTCCTGTGGTGTGAACACGCCAAAAGCAGTTAATTCCTATGAAAAGTTTGCTCCTGTGCAAAAGCCCCATTTGATAAAATTTCTAGTGGACAATATTTCTAAGCCAGCAATCAATACCAGCTTGATAATGTAAATAAAAAAGAGGTTTCCCCTTATCCATCCTTTATGGTTCTAGGACAACATTCCTATCAACCAATCAGTTTTTAGGGTTAAGGGCTTGACACCATTTTTAAAGACAATAATTTCCCATTTGAGATCAGAATTTGAGGGTGTACTTGGGTTGTGGATAAGGTTTGGCTGTTATATGTTTTGTTGATCCAGGAGCTTGTCCAATTTGGTTAAATCACATTGCGCAACTATATCCTTCCTTAATTCTTACCTTACTGTGGGTGGCGTCATGGGTCAGTTCCGAGCTATAATCTGTCAACGAGGGAAGGTTTGAAGGTGGGGCTAATCCCAGGATATGCTCCAGAGAGGAGTTCTGTTTGGTATAGGAGGCGTAATAAGTGGGTGCGACCTTTGGCTGCTGCTGCTGTTTCTGATAACCCTGCTGATAGGACGAAGACGAGGCCATGGCTCCCTGAAACTGCCCTACATCCCCAGCTGTACTGATGTTCATCGTAAACTCCACCCCTGGATTGTCAGTTATATTGTAATCAATATGTGTACCCACTGTTTGTGTCTGTGCCATCTGGCCATTAGGAAAACAAGGTCCATTTGTGACCAACTGGTCTGTGAAGTTGTATCCATGCCACTGGGGATCTCTGTAGATCCCGTTTGGAGGGGTATAACTACCCACAGCTGATTTTTGTTTATACTGTAATGGGTCAAGCAACTGGTTGTGTTGCCATTGCTGTGATTGTGCTTTACTAGCTCCTGTTATCTTGTCACCAAGTTGAGAGTTCAAGTTGGCTTGTTCAGGGACCCAGTGGCCATTGTGTACAGCTGGTACCGAGTTTACCAAAAAAGTATCATGCTGGGTAAACGTAGTTGTCTCAGAGTCTGTTGTAGACACCTGAGGTATTGGTGCCTGGATCCAGCTCTCGGTTTTGTGGCAAACCGACTGGCCATTGAGATGTTGCTGCATATGCTGTGAGAGATGAACTATGGGTGTTATCTGTTTTTGTGGCCAGAAAGGAACGTGAGGATCAGGCATGGAGGAATTAATCTGAAAAGCTGACTCGGAAGCAGAACATGGCTCAGGGGCTTCAACAGAATCTAATGCCACAGCAGGGTTTTGAGCATCCGTCGAATCTTCGATCCGGTTCTCCAGTGAGTCTTGGACGTAGGAAAGGATTTCGTTGTTGGTGAGAAGATCGTTCAGAGATGGGATGTACTCTGGTTCCATCTCTACCTGGATCATCCTCTCATCCAGAAGCAGCAACTCTAGGTCCTCTGCATTGAGTCCAAGGGTTTCCAGGGCACTGAATAGCTCACTGTTGGAGCAGCTTTCCTCATTTTCAAGGGACAGAGAGTCTAATGTTGCCAGTAGTGGGTCAAAACTTGATGTCTCCTGTTTGGAGACTGCACTTACATCATTCTGCACTGGATTCCAATTTTCATTTTCCACAGAAGAAGAGAAGGTACTAGTCTCTCCTTGCTCACTGAAGAGGGTACTGTGGAATGACATTCTAGGCTCCATAGCAGGCTGGCAAACATAAACAGACTCGTCTTGTCTCATCATGGCTCCCAGCAGAGAACTCGGGTCAAGATCATCCTTTGAACTTTTGTCCACCTTGCTCTTTTTGGTATTGTTGTTCTTGCTTTTGCCCTGAAGGGTTTCGGGGAAGCCTGGTATGGGGTAGCTGATTTGGTACAGCAGAGCTTCTCCAGTAGCAAAGGTGAATGGAAGATGCATAGATCGCTTCCTCAAATGCTCTCCGCCCTCTTCTTCTCTGAATAAATGGATAAAAAACCATGTCAGTGGATATGTAAGGACTTCCATCAATGTCTTGCTAATTTGCCATGCTATTTAACAGTTAGCATGCTAATAAACTAAATCTATATTTTGTAAAATGTTAGTGCAGAAATATAAATGAATATTAGCCTTAATATGCTTACACAAGTGGCCTCTGGGTGGCAATGATGTAGTCAGGCTTGCCATTTTTGTAGACGAGTCTAGCATTAGCTTGTACCCATTTCCAGCAGTTGTCCTTTGTAAGCAATCTAAACACAGTCAGGCCACTTTCTCCAGTCTTGATCACTGCAATAGATAATGCAACAGTTTGTAAACCCAGTTATTAGTTGAAATATAAAGACCAGATTTTTCTGCCTTGTACCTTTTTTCTGCTATAGGCTCCATATTGAATTACTGCTTTGACTGGATTTAACGCTCTAGTTCTAATCATAACATCAAGGATTTATCAAATCTCCTCCATAATCTTTGGGATTATGGGAAAACATTCCTCCTCCTGTCTCTTCCTCTGTCTGTCTGTCTCTCTTTCTCCACTTCTGAATTCAAAATCTGAATTCACCAAATCCATTTTAGTCCTGCCCATACAATTGAATATCAGTCCATTTCACTTCCTGTCATAACATCTATGGATTATCTCCTGTGACCCACACTGAATAAGAGTACTGTCACTTGTTCAAGCATTTGCCCAAGAGCACAGTGCTAATGTCTTTTAGTTTCACTAGTTTATTTTAGAAACCAAGCCTTTGGCAACAATGTCAGCATGCATCAGCAGAAAGACAGCTCATCATAGCTATTTCTTAATCTTCTCGTAATTCAATCAATTATATTATTAGTTATGTAGCATCTTCAAAATAGACTTTTTGACTTTTTTTTAAAACAATACAACTCCAAAATGACAAATCTGAAGAAATATGAAAATCTTACTCCTGACATGGTTCTCAGCACAATACAGCATATCAGCTGCATGGATGAACTGGTACCCAGAACCTCGAACTCGCAACTCTGCCTCGGTGTAGCCAAGAACGATTTTACCCCTAAAGCACAGGCAAAATCAACATCAGTGATTCTTACACCATTTTCTATTGTACTTATGGAGATATAAACATATGTATACAGAGCAAGTTACAACTCTTTCAAAAGAAATGTCCATCATTACTTAGCATCACAGGCCATTGGGGTGAAGTCCAACTTGTGTTTGGTTCTGAAAATCATGTTCTTGGTTCGGATTTCCATTATGGAAGGAGGCTGTAGGGGTGTCGCAATGGCAAACAGGGCGAGCTGGGGTGGCATTTGGCCTCCGTCATCCAATCGCCTGTTCTGCCCATGCAGGAATTTCAGACGTCCTTGAAGATTCAGGGCCTTGATGGGGCATAAATAAAAATAATCATTGGAATAGCTCCTATACAAAAAAAGAATTACTTGAAAAATATCAAAGTGGAATTTAGATTAAATTTGGAATTTAAAAACATCATCTTCAAACTACACAAAGTCTAATAATAGAATAGTGTTTCAAATTGTTGCAACTATAACATAATAGCTAATAAGCAAGAATAATAAAAATATGACATGCAGAACAAACAAAAAATCATGTCATAATGCATTTGCATGAAGGACGTACATAACCGATACACATAATGTATGTACATACACAGCTGGAGCTGATGATTTTGTTGGCGTGCCCTTGGCGAACCACATAATTTGTCTCTGACTCAGTGTGGGCAATAGAGCTCAATTCAGGATCCAGAATGTGTTATATCTGAATGTTTGCTTGTTTGTGATTGGTTAGCCAATCTTAGAGCTTTTGTTCTGACTGGTGGAGATTACAACATCTAAAAGTGAGTGTTTTATGTATGTTAGCTGTGATTAATTTAGTGTCACTTATGAATATGCACAAACATAAAACTACAATACACATTTTGTGGCTGGAAAGCTCTCTTGACAACCTATTTTTTTAATCATTTCATTTCTGGGTTAGCTGTTCCTTTTGCGTAATGCCTGATTTAAAATAGTTCTGCTTATGTAAGGCTATACAACAAGTGTCTCAGTTCGGCAATGACTTCACAAAACATTAATACAGAGACACGCATTCACATATACAAACAGAAAACATTTGTCAAACTGTATTTCATTTAGCGCAAAATAAAAACGGAGCTTTCAGCATGACTTTTTGAGTTGGGGGCATGTCAATTAAATAATCACGGAGGCCATAATTATGTTTTCATTGTGAACCTCCCAAGAGAACTTAATGGTTGCATTCAAAAATACCAAGAGGACAACAAACAAAAAATGCGTAATGGAAAAGAGTTTGAAGTTGCTCGTATTTTTAGCTCATGCTAACGAATTTCTCTGAGCAAATGGGGAGACCCCTGTTAGCGGTCCGCTCCTGACAAGCTAAGTGTAGTCATGCTATTCTTGAGGGAGATGGATTTGGTAAAGATGGAGTGAGGGGAAAGAAATGAAAGAGAGACTGGAAAAATAAAGGGCAAGAGTACAGAGCTTTGCACGCATACGCATCTCTTCACTGCCGCATTGCCAAGATAAGCAAAGAAAGAGACAGCTGTCTGGCTGGAGAATGAATGGGAAAATACTTTTGGAATAAAGAAAGGAGTTGGTCACTATTGTGCTCCATACTGTAGCTAAAGCCTGGCTTTCTTCAAATTAGCTTTAATTTATGCTAACAAGAACCGGTTCTTGCTATTTTGCTCCATTTCTTTTAGGATGAATTAAAACCTGTTCCCCATGACCCCACTGCTCCTTAAAGACGGATTACAGAGGTGTTCCAACAATTCAGATCTCTGTGGATGCCAGAGGCACAATCCAACACAAAGTTAGCTGCGCTAACCTAGATGCTAACTCACTCTGTAATCTGGAACATCGGGGCTTAGAGACTTTAAATAGCAAAATATTTTCCATCATACTAATATTAAATTCCAAGTGCACTTCTGAATGTGTCGAAGTATGATGTTCCTGTGTATGTTTTGAGAGCAAAATGAGAGCTTTAGCTGTTTGACACTGACCAGGAATCCCGAAGAATTGTCTAGGAGGCATCGGAAACGACAGACAAAATTTCTCTCCAGGAAAGAGGAGTTTTCAGGAGGCAGCTGGTCAGGGTTGCACGTCACCAGCGACATACTTGGGGAAGGATCTCCATCTAAGAGAAATAAAAAAGCACTTGAGACCCGGTAGCATGTCTAGACTTTTTCAACCGGGGTTCATCATTGAATTATCCACTAACCACCGTTTCTGTTTTCATCCTTTCTGTTTGCTATTATCCTTAATTAAAATGGACGTTTTAGTGACCATAACATTTATTTTGCAACTGCAGGAGCTTCCACTAAAGGTCAAACCACCCTCCTCCTCTAATCCCCCCCCCCCCCAAAAAAAAGATCTCTCTCTCTCCTAACTCGAGTGCTGTAGACTATTAATTTGAAGTGCTATGGATCTTTTATCATGAATTTGTTATGAATAATCATATTTTTTTGGTTTGCATCCATTAAGTTCTTTCTAAAAAGTCAAGGAAAGAAGTACCTTTAACACTACCACATGGTTATTTAATAAATAAACACTTTTTTGCTTAATTTCAGGCAAAAATAACCCAATATAGTGGTACCATGATATAAAATTATACATTTCCTGACCTTGTGGGGATTCTTCTGTCTGCGTGCTGGTTGGAGGCGGGTTCAAGGCCCAGTGCAAGTTGTGTCTGAAGGCCTGCTGGTCTTCAGTATGAATGAGTTCGAACACATTTTGATGCATCATATCCGTCTGAGAGACCGAGGGAGAAATGAAGAGGTACATTGTGAGAGAATTAAGTTTAAAGGATGAATAACTTTATACAAATATATACACTACCATTCAAAAGTTTAGTGTCTGTAAGGTGTTTTAATATTTTTGAAATGCTCACCAAAGCAACATTTATTTAATCAAAATACAGTAAAAAAGTGATATTGTGAAATATTATTGTTACAAATTAAAATGACTGTTTTCTGTTTCAGTATATTTCAAAATGTAATTTATTTCTGTGATGCAAAGCTGAATTTTTAGCAGCCAGTCTTCAGTGTCACATCATCCTTCAGAAAGCATTATCATGCTGATTTGTGCTTAGGAAACATTAGGAAACGATTAATATTTTTTTGGAAATTGTGATATAATTTTTCAAGATTCTTTGATGAATAGAAATATAATGCATATTTGCTGAATAAAAGTATCAATTTCTTTCCAAATAAAATAATGGTAGTATATGAATACAGAATATACACTTCTGAAAAAAAAGTTTAACTTATATATACTTATAATGTATGTAATTACTGTCACACTGTCATATCTTCCATCAATTTTCTTTTCAATTCTTAAATTTTTACATTGTATTCACTGAAAAATCCCATGTCTGACAGCACAAACTTTGACCTACCATCATACTCCCTCTTTTCTTGTCTAAACATCAAACAAAAGGAGGACATCGTAAGCACATAAAGTGAACAAATATAGTGACGTCTCAGTTGGATAATTCATAAGTAAATTATGATGAATTGGATTACGCCGTGCCAGACTGAATCTCATAGTAAAGCCTATTTGATTAAGCGCATTCAATTTCTACCGCATTCAAACTGTTGCTCGAGAGAGACACTGCAGTATTAATCAGTATTAGGCAGATCCGATGAGCATTCGTGTGTGTGTGTGTGTGTGCGTGTGTGTGTGTGTGCGTGTGCACTAAGAATAGAGGTGAGAAGTATGGAAAGATTATCCGACAGCTGAGTCTGACGTAATATTGATTCTGGGAAAGTGTACGTCAAGGGCATACTTATCAGATTAAAACTGTGTCCTGACTGCTGAAAACTCATTAACTCATGCCTGGTTTGCCCATAATTTAACCACATAAGTAGCCCTATAGTTTTTAAATTCGTTTTATTTTAATATATTTTTCAAATTTGCTATAAAATTCAGTTTAGTTTTTATTAGTTTCATTAATATTTTTGTTAGTTTTAGTTTAGTTTAGTTTTTATATAGTTTAGTTTCAGTTTTAATTAAAGTTTAGCAGAATCAACAGATCACTTCCAGAGTGCAGGCCAAAGAAAGACATGTAAACGCCCTCCGTCAAGCGTTGACGGCGAGCTACAGATGAATGAAACGGATACATGGAGCGCTCGTATAGAAATACAATGCATGACAGCAGGCGGGTCTGCTTAAAAGAAGTCATCATTATCCTAGAGTAGACAGTTCATGCTTCTTCCAACAAGAAAATACCACGAAGTTGCGTCAGCACCACGCTTCAGTCACGCCCTCCGTCAAGCATGAGCCAGAGCGCACGCACACACACACGTCACACACCGGATGTGTGTGCGCACTCAGATCACTTGGACATGGTTGTGTACAAGAGGTAAAAAACGATATAAATACTGTTCGTTTTCTCACACAAACCGCTCATTTCGTGTCTTAGGCCATCAATGTGTAGATACGATGGGGAATTGTTTAATTTGAATTTCTCTGTGCATGTTCTTTTTCCCTCTTATAGAGACAGTGACCTATACCTGCCATTATATGACTGACAGACTAGAACGGTTTGACCTAAAAACATCAAAATTGGATCTACTGAAGAAAAAAAGACACCTACATCTTGGATGCCCTTGGGGTAAGCTGATAGATACCAAATTTTAATTTCAAAGTGAACTATCCCTTTAAAGTGAAAAAGACTTAATATTTAGTTGCAAATCCTTTGCTTTCAATAACTGCAGCAAGCCTGTGACCCATTGACATCACCAAACTTTTGCATTCTTCTTTTGTGATGCTTTTCCAGGCTTTCACCGCAGCCTCTTTCAGTTTTGGAGGGTTACTCCCTTCAGTCTCCTCTTTAGCAGGTAAAAGGCATGCTCTATAGGGTTTAAGTGTGGAGATTGACTTGGTCAGTCTAAAACCTTCCACTTCTTGCCCTGATGAACTCCTTTGTTGTTTTGGCACTATGTTTTGGGTCATTATCTTGCTGCATGACGAAGGATCTCCCAATCAGTTTGGTTGCATCTTTCTGTAAATGGTCAGACAAAATATTTCTGTAGACTTCTGAGTTAATTTTGCTGCTGCCGTCATGTGTTACATCATTAATGAAGATTAATGAGCCTGTCCCAGAAGAAGCGATGAAAGCCCAAGCCATTACATTACCTGCACTGTGTTTCAGATGAGCTTGTATGTTTGGGATCATGAGCGGATCCTTTTTTCTCCAAACTTTAGCCTTTCCATCACTTTGGTCCATAAAATCAGTCCATAAAACCTTGTTCCAGAATTTTTGATGTTCGTTGAAGACGCCTCCGTCGCTTTGTACTGCCAGCTTGACAAGCGGGTCTGTGACCAGTGCTAAACTCGGCTGCAGGACCGGATGGCTGCTTGCCGGAGCTGGATTACCTCCCCTGTTGCAAAGTCGTGTGTCTATGTTGTGATTATGTGCTTTTGTTGCTGAGGTGTTTTTCCTGTTCTCACACTGTACTCCCCAAGGAGCATAGTCTGGGGGTTATTTTTTTTCTCCTCCCCTTCCTCATGTTATGCTGTATTTTCTTCAATTCCCTGCCCCTACATTTCACTGCTGATTGTACCCTGTATGATTGTGTATGTGACAAATAAACAGAACTGAACTGAACTGAACTATTCTTCTTGCTAATGAGTGGTTTGCATCTTCTGGTGTAGCCTCTGTACTTTTGTTCATGAAGTCTTCTGCGAACAGTAGATTGTGATACCTTCACTCCTGCCCTCTGGAGGTTGTTGCTGATGTCACTAACAGTTGTTTTAGGGTCTTTCTTTACAGCTGTCACAATATTTCTGTCGTCAACTGCTGATGTTTTCCTTGATCTACCCGTTCGAGGTGTGTTACTTAGTACACCAGTGGTTTCTTTCTTCCTCAGGAGATTCCAAATGGTTGTACTTGCTATTGCCAGTGTTTGTGCCAGTGGCGTAGCCAGAATTTTAATTGGGGGGCGTCTTAAAATGAGGGGGCCACTATATTACGTATAGGCTATAATGTCAATATTAAATGTGTGAATTTTCAAGTGTTTGTGCGGCGTGTGGAAGCTGAATAGCAGCGCGCTTATACTGCATGATGAACGGTTAAAGCCTGGTTTATACTCGCCGCGTCCGCACGAGCACGCGGCTCAAGTTACTGCCAGAGGAATACACGGACTGATTTAATTTTACTTTTAATATTATTTTGTTTAATTTTTCATTATATTTATTGTGATTAACCTTCCATTCTTGTTCACAGTATAATGACATTCTAACGTTGCACGCAATCACGGAGAATAGCCTATAACTTGATTAAGATGATGAAACTATTTATCCTTTGCTGAAACGTCCGCGTCTTCATGGAGAGCACGGGTCTAGGATGCTTAGCAATGGCAGACGCCACGGGAGTGCAAGCATAGCGCACAAGCCACAGAGCGCTTTGAAAGAAGGAGAAAGCGACCCGCCTAGCGTTTTCCACGCGTTTTTATGAACGGCCCCGCGCTACTAATTGAATCTTCCACTTTTCGACCGCGGAAGTGTGATAAAGGCTTAAAAGTTTTTTTTTAAGCAATCAGAAATCTGATGGGGCCGGACATGTAAATGAGGGGGCCTTGGCCCCCCCCCAGGCCCCCTCGTGGCTCGTGGCCACTGGTTTGTGCAATGGTTTGATTGATTTTTCATCTTCTCTCAGCTTCACAATTGCTCGTTTTTCACCCATAGACACCTCTCTGGTTTTCATGTTGGTTACACGTCTAACTCAAGGTTCAAGGTTCAAGGTTCTTTATTATTTGTCACATACACAATCATACAGGGTATAATCAGTAGTGAAATGTAGGTCAGGACAGGTCCGCTCAATGGACAGTGCAAAAAAATAAAATAAAAAATGAAACATAACACAAGAGAATATATATAAATATAGGTAAGAATAAGATAAAAATTAATAAAAAAATCATAAAATAAAATTAAAATAAGGAGTAAAATGTGCAATGAAATAAAATAAAATGTGCAATACAGTCTACTGTGGATTTAATAAATATTAATATAAACAGGGATGTGCAAGAGGAATGTGCAAACAGGTTGTACCGGGTATGTACACATAGCAGCAATGCGGATGCATTGTTTTAATAATGCATGTTTTTACAGTTTATTAAATTGAGTCCTGTAGATGTTATGAGACTGAGTTTAGGAACCTGATGGCCTGAGGGAAGAAGCTCCTCCTCAGTCTTTCAGTTTTTGCCATCGTGCTCCTGAAGCGCTTGCCAGATGGCAGTGTGTTGAAAAGACAGTTACTGGGGTGATTTGAGTCCTTGATTATTTTTGCAGCTCTGCTTTTGCTGCGTTTGAGGTAGATGTCCTGCAGAGAGCAGACCCTGAGATGCGCTCAGCTAAGCGCACGACTCTCTGCAGAGCTTTGCAGTCCTAATTTGTGGCGTTACTATACCACACTGAGATGCACTGAGTCAATACACTTTCTATGGCCCCTGAATAGAAAGTTTTCAGGATTGCTGGTGAGACCCTGAATTTCCTCAGCAGTCGCAGATGGTACAGTCTTTGCCTGGCTTTCTTGACCTGTGTTTGAATGTGTGCAGTCCAAGTCAGGTCCTCGG
This sequence comes from Aspiorhynchus laticeps, assembly GCA_023376895.1. NCBI lineage: Eukaryota > Metazoa > Chordata > Actinopteri > Cypriniformes > Cyprinidae > Aspiorhynchus > Aspiorhynchus laticeps. Next base: position 71,661,184 of record CM041793.1, read on the forward strand.
AGATGTTTACACCGAGGTACTTGAAGCTGCTCACCCTCTCCACAGGGGTCCCGCTGATCATAAGAGGAGTGTAGGGCCGCTGCTGTCTCTTCCTGAAGTCTACAGTCAGCTCTTTAGTTTTGCTCACGTTCAGAGAGAGACAGTTGTCCTGGCACCATGATGTAAGTCTCTCTACCTCACCCAAGTATGCGGTCTCATCATTGTTGGAAATGAGGCCCAGAACCACAGTATCATCAGCAAATTTAACAATAGAAGTGGAGTTGTGAGAGGACACACAGTCGTGTGTGTAGAGAGAGTAGAGCAGGGGACTCAGGACACAGCCCTGCGGGGCTCCTATGTTCAGGGTGATGGAGTTGGAGGTGAACTGGCCCATTTTCACCACTTGTGGTCTGCCGGTGAAGAAGTCTTGAATCCAGTCACAGAGTGAAGTGTTTAGGCCGAGGTCTGAGAGTTTGACAGCTAGCTTGGTGGGGACTATAGTGTTGAAAGCTGAGCTATTGTGAATGAAGAGCAGTTTGACATAGTTACCATTTTTGCTGTCAATATGTGTGAGGGAAGAGTGCAGTACCTGAGAGATGGCATCATCAGTAGACCTATTTGGGCGATAGGCAAACTGGAGAGGGTCCAAAGTAGCAGGGATGGAAGAGCATATGTGTCTCTCAAAAACCTTCATGACTGTTGATCTGAGGGCAACTGGGCGATAGTCATTCAGGCAAGAGGGTTTACTGTTCTTAGGCACAGGGATGATGACAGATTCCTTAAATGAGGTGGGAACCACAGAGGTAGCAAGGGACTCATTAAAGATGGAAGTAAACAAACCAGCAAGCTGGTCGGTGCAGGATCTCAGAACGCGGCCAGTAATCCCATCAGGTCCGGTGGCTTTCCTGATGTTCACTCTCCTTAGTTCACTCCGAACCTCGTCCTCCGACACAGTGATAACATGATCATCACCATCGCTGCTCTGTCTGCTGCTTCCTGACGCGCTGATCGGCAGAGTCGCGCCGTCATTACATTCAAAGCAGCCGTAGAAGGTGTTTAACTCTTCGGCCAACAATGGATCTGCTCTCACCTCGGCGGAGGAGTTATTTCCAGAGGAACAGATGGTCTTCAGTCCCTGCCACATGCGTCGAGAGTCATTGAGCTGAAAATGTGACTCATTTCTCTCTCTGTATCGGAGTTTAGCAGCTCTAACTGCCCGTCAGAGAGATGCTTTGTACTCGCTCATGTTTCCTGACAAAAGACCGGCGTTGTATGCGGCAGTGCATTGGTTAACCACAGCACGGATTGTTCTGTCCAACCACGGTTTCTGATTAGAGAATGTCCTTATTGTTACCGTTTCAGTGGCTTGGTCGGTTAACATGTTAACAAAGCTTAATGCTATATCCGTGAACTTGCTGATGTCAGCTGAACTCGCCCGGAACATGTCCCAGTCGACGTCATCAAGAGACGCCTGTAGCATAGCTTCAGAGTGGGAGGACCAGCGCGCCACTTCCCTCTCCCCCGGGGATTCCTGAACGATCCTTTGTTTATATTCCGGTGTGAGGAAAATGGCGGCATGGTCCGATTTACCAAAAGCCGGCAGGGAACGAGCTTTGTAGGCATTCTTAAACTGAGTGTAGCAATGATCCAGTTTATTCGGTCCTCTAGTTGGACAGGATACTTGCTGATGGAAGTTCGGCATGACCTTCCTGAGGTTGGCTTTGTTAAAGTCCCCCGCGATGATAGAGGCAGCGTCAGGGTGTTTGTTGATGTAGCCGCTGAGCTTATCATGTAGTTTGGACAAGGCCAAGCTCGTGTCTGCCTGAGGTGGAATATAAACGGCAGTAGCGATGATCGCTAGGAACTCTCGGGGCAGATAGAATGGGCGGCAGATAATGGAAAGATGTTCCAGATGAGGCGAGCAGGAACGCGACAGAATGGAGATATTCCTGGGGTCACACCATTTCTTGTTAATCATGAAACACACTCCACCACATTTGTTTTTTCCGGCCTCGGCTGTTCTGTCCATCCGTAAAACAGAAAAGTTATCAGACGGTGTTGCAGCGGTATCCGGGACCGAGGGAGTGAGCCATGTTTCAGTCAAACAAAGGATGTTACAGTCCCTAATGTCCCATTGGAAACTTATCCTGGCTCTAAGATCGTCTGTCTTATTTCCCAAGGATTGGACATTAGCGAGCAGAATACTTGGTAGAGGAGGACTGTGAGCCCTTTTTCTCAGTCTGTCACGAATTCCAGCTCGTCGCCCGCTGTTTCTTTCGCCTCCTGGGATTATTCAGGCGGCCTTTGTTAACCTCGGTGTTCCGAAGTATCTCCAATGGCCACGCTGGATCCGTGGATAAAGTGTCCTGAAGCAGGTTAGTGCAGCTGTGTCCAATGTCCAAAAGTGTTCTTTTGTCGTATATAAATAGTGCAGACGTTATGCATGTAAAAGAGAAAGTTAAAATACGTAAAAAAGTATATAAAAGCACTAACTATAAATGCAGTCTGCACGGATCTGAAACTGAGCGCAGACATTCTATGCTATTTATTGTTTGAATATTCAATTAATAGGACACAACAGGGCAACAAAACACACCTGTCAGTCACATGTTCCAATACTTTTGCTCACATGAAAAATGGGTGGGTTCAAACAAAAGGTGCTATCTTCTAAGTTGTTTATCAGATCCAGATATGAAAACCTGGAAATAAAAGCTGAAATGCTGATATCTTGTCTCATATTCATCTTTTGATGTCAAACCCAAATGTTTTCAGTCAAAAGCAAAAATAAAGGAATTGGCCTCACTGTTCCAATACTTTTGGAGGGGAGTGTATTTCCCTAAACTGTCACACAGCTCATATATTTTTCCGCCAAGGGGTGAGAACGTCTCGGTTACGTACGTAACCCTCGTTCCCTGATGGAGGGAACGGAGACGTTATGTTGTGACGACATAGGGGATTTACTTGGAAGCCCCAATCATCTCTGACTAGAGAAAACGCCAATGAATATTGGCTAGTGGAATTTGCATACCTGAGCCACTCCCCGTGCACACGGGTATAAATAGGCGACAGGTGCATCCACTGATCAGGTTTTACGCTGAGGAGCCAAGAACGTGTCCCTGGCACCCAGCGATGGTTCAAGATTGTGGCATGGGGACATAACGTCTCCGTTCCCTCCATCAGGGAACGAGGGTTACGTACGTAACCGAGACGTTCCCTATCTGTCGGTCACTACGAGTTATGTCGTGACGACATAGGGGTCCTATGGAAAGCGCCACAACCTGAACCCCTTGTGGCATGCAGATGTTGACAAGCGAGCACGTGACAGACAAATGCCATGCGAGAGGTCGCAACCTTCCCGTCGCCCCAGCGCAAATTCGCTAACCTTGGTGCCCGCAGGGACCACTGAGTACATCGCTGCTGGAGATAGCCAAGCCGCTGTTCCTTACCCCAGAGTCGGAAGGGATTTCGACCTTCAATGAAAGATGCTTCACGTCTTTCCTGTTTGTTGTTACAGCTTGGCAGTAACGACGGGGAAGCGAGCCTTCCGGAGAAGGGCGCTACGGAGGCCACATCCTGCCCGAAGGGAGGTACCATGTGGAGACACTGATATGGACTGACCCAGGCCTGGGGCAGTACTACATACGACTGGACCCTGGGGCAGATCCTACCTAGGAGTAGGGAGGAGGGCTGCCAGCAGGGCCGGACAGAGAGCTCTGTCAAAGGGAAGACACGGGTTACCGTGAGGGAAACCTTACCGTGGACGAATACACGTATGGGATTACCCGAAGGGAATCAAAGCCATACGGACATCTAGCCGAGTACAGGGGCTGACCGGAGACCCGGGCGATCTAGCACAAGTACTGGGCCTGGCGTCAGACTGCTCCGCCCAATCTGACTGCCGGGGGTGCTGGAGGAACTCCACCAGGGTTCGCCGTCCGGAGAACTGAACTGGAGGAGAAAACAGGCGCTCATATCCCCGGGTGAGGGGGAATGGCGCAGCAAGCGTGACACCAGCCAGTTCTTCCCGCCACTTACCTGTTACCCAACACGCGGGAAGAAACTGGCTCAACGCAGAGACTGTAGAATCTCGCGAAGGTGTTCGGTGTCACCCAGCCCGCAGCTCTACAGATGTCCGCCAGAGAGGCGCCGTGCGCCAACGCATAGGAGGAGGCAACACTCCGTGTGGAGTGAGCCCTCACCCCCATGGGGCACGGCTCGCCTTGGGATTGGAACGCCAAGGCGATGGCATCCACTATCCAGTGGGCCAACCTCTGCTTGGAGACAGCCTTCCCTTTCTGCTGACCACCGTAACAGACAAGGAGCTGCCCAGAGCTTCTGAAGCTCCGGGTGCGGTCCACGTATATGCGCAATGCTCTTACGGGACACAGCAACGCCAAGGCTGGGTCTGCCTCCTCCGAAGGCAGTGCTTGCAGGTTCACCACCTGATCGCGGAAGGGCGTGGTGGGCACCTTGGGCACGTATCCAGGCCGGGGTCTCAGGACAACGTGAGAGTAGTCCGGCCCAAACACAAGGCACTCTTCGCTCACCGAAAATGCTTGGAGGTCCCTGACCCTCTTGATGGAAGTGAGCGCGGTCAGGAGCGCTGTCTTAGCCGACAGGTATCCGCTACTTACCTGTTCCCTTAGCTCGACTGAGTCCAGCGGCTCACAGGGACCCCTCTGAAGTCCAGCCAGGACGATAGAGAGGTCCCAGGAGGGCCTCAGGGGTAGCCTAGGGGAATTCAACCTCCTGGCACACCTCAGGAACCTCACGATGAGATCAGGCTTTCCCAGGGACCGGCCGTCCACTGCATCGTGATGGGCCGCGATAGCGGCCACATACACTTTCAAGGTGGAGGGTGACAGCCTACGCTCCAACCTTTCTTGCAGGAAAGAAAGCACTACTCCAATCGTGCATCTTCGGGGGTCTTCTCGGCGAGAAGAACACCAGTTCACGAACAGACTCCACTTCAGTACATAGGCTTGCCTTGTAGAAGGAGCTCCAGCCTGAGTGATGGTCTCTACCACCACCTGTGGGAGACCACTCAAGTCTGCTGCGTCCCATCCAGGAGCCACACATGGAGGTTCCAGGGTCTGGACGCGGGTGCCAATGGTGCCGAGCCCCTGAGAGAGGAAGTCCTTCCTCAGAGGAATGGGCCAGGGAGGGGCTGTCGCGAGGAGAATGAGTTCGGGAAACCAGGTCCGGGTGGGCCAGAACGGCGCGACCAGCAGGACCTGCTCCTCGTCCTCCCTGACTTGCACAGTGTCTGTGCGAGCAGGCTCACTGGGGGAAATGCATACTTGATGCATACCCGAGACCAGCTGTGTGCCAGTGCGTCCGTGCCGAGGGTGCCCTCGGTCAGGGAGAAATACAGCTGGCAGTGGGAGGACTCGTGGGAAGCAAACAGGTCTACCTGAGCTTCCCCGAATCGACTCCAGATCAGCCGGATCGTCTCGGGATGGAGTCGCCATTCTCCAGGGAAGTGAGCTGTCGTGAGAGAGCGTCAGCCGCACGATTGAGCTCCCCCGGAACGTGGACAGCGCGCAGCGATTTGAGCCGCGTGTGACTCCAGAGGAGGAGATGGCGGGCGAGCTGTGACATGCGGCGTGATCGTATACCCCCCATTCGGTTGATATACGACACAGCCGCAGTGTTGTCAGTACGGACCAACACATGCTTGCCTAACAGCAGTGGCCGAGACTGCCGCAAGGCTAGATGCACTGCCAGCAGCCCTAGGCAGTTGATGTGCCAAAGCAGTCGAGGCCCGTCCAGAGCCCCGAGGCTGCCTGCCCGTTGCATGTAGCGCCCCAGCCCGTGCTGGAGGCATCTGTTGTTACAACAATATGCCGAGACACTTGTTCTAAGGGCACCCCGGCCCGTAGAAAGGCAAGGTCTGTCCAGGGGCTGAAGGAGCGGCGACACTCCTGTGTGATGTTCACCCGAAGTGCACCGCAGCGCCATGCCCACCTCGGGACTCGGGAGTGCAACCAGTGCTGAAGTGGTCTCATATGAAGCAATCCGAGCGGCATGACTGCAGCTACGGATGCCATATGCCCCAGGAGCCTCTGAAACAGTTTCAGCGGAGCCACAGTCCTGCCTCTGAAGGAACTCAGGCAGTTCAGCACTGATTGGGCGCGCTCTTCCGTGAGGCGCGCCTTCATACTCACTGAGTCTACTCCACACCAAGAAAAGAGATTCTCTGCGCAGGGGAGAGCTTGCTCTTTTCCTAGTTGACCCGAAGCCCCAACTGGCTGAGGTGCCGAAGCACCAGGTCCCTGTGATCGCACAACTGTTCTCGTGTGCGGGCCATGCTCGAGACAGTTGAGGATCCTGATGCCCACTTCCCGTAACGGGGCAAGGGCACCCTCCGCGATCTTCGTGAAGACACGGGCGGACAGGGAGAGCCCGAAGGGGAGGACCCTGTACTGCCATGCCCGACCCCCGGACGCAAACCGCAGGAACGGTCTGTCGCGAAAGGATCGAAACATGAAAGTAAGCATCCTTCAGGTCGATCGCTGCAAACCAATCCCGGGGCTGTATGCATTTGATCATGCGCCTGTGCGTCAACATCTTAAACGGGAGCCTGTGCAGGGCCCGGTTCAGGAGTCGCAATCCAGGATTGGTCGAAGACCACCGTCTTTCTTGGGTACGATGAAATAAGGGCTGTAAACCCCCTGCCTCATCTCGGCTGGAGGGACCGGCTCGATTGCATCCTTGCCAGGAGGACAGCAATCTCCTCGCGCAAGACAGGAGCATTCCGAGCTGCCACCGCAGTCTCGAGAACGCCGCTGAACTTGGGAGGTCGCCTGGCGAACTGAATCGCGTAGCCGAGTCGAATTGTGCGCGTGAGCCAACGAGACGGGCTGGGCAGCGCAAGCCACGCCTCCAGACGCCGTGCAAGTGGCTCCAACGGCACAATCGACGTACCCGCAGTGGTGCAGCGAATGGGAGTAAGGCTGGATGGTACAGAAGGCCCTGCGTTCTGACTCATCCTCGCAGAACTCCCTGAGTCCCTGTAGGGACTGGCTAGAGGTGTGTGGGGAAGCACTGCGTCCCCGAACCGCACTCTCTTGGCCGCTGGCAAAATGGGTCGCGGGTGAGAGTGAGGAGGCAACGCGTCGCACACTGTCGACCCATGGACCTAAAAACTCGGAGGAAAGGGAATTGCTCTTACTTGATAATGTGGGTACCGCTGGCCCTTGAGCCAGCGGCGGAACAGAATGAATGATTCTCCCCCTGCCCTCCTTCGGGGGAAGGAGTGGCGCTGTCCTCGCCATCTCCTGAGATCAAGCAGGCTCCCACATCTCCGGGTTGCCTGTGTCAGGGCCGCTTTATCGCCTCTCCGGACGACATAGGGGCCAGCTGGAACACAGGGGGCGCCACGCTCCTGCATGAGGCTCGACGCGCCGGCTTACGATTCAGCAAGGGGCAGAGCCGCTACTTACCTGTTCCCTAACTCTGGAGGGCACAGGAGGGCGCCCACGGCGACAAGCAGACTGGGTCTTGCTCTGCGGTGCATCACGCCGGGGCAAGATGTGTTGCCTCGGTCTGCTTCTGTACTGCCAAGGACTGCTGGGCACAGTCCTCGACAGTGTCGCCGAACAGTCAAGCCTGGGAGACGAGAGCATCGAGAAAGCTCACTTTGTCGACATCGCTCCTCTCAGCAAGGCAGAGCCATAGATGGCGCTCTTGGACCACACCTGTGGACATCGCCTTCCCGAGGGGCTGCGCTGCGACTTTCCCCGCCCGTAGGGCGAGGCCAGTCGCTGAGCGCAGTTCTTGCTTCAACCTCGGGTTGGTACTACCCTCGTGCATTTAATGCCTTGGCTTGGTGTGCACGCAGGATAGCCTTGGCATGCAGCGCAGAGGCGGCCTGGCCCGCAGCACTGTAAGCTTTGGCCGCGAGAGCGGCCGTAGCTTACAGGCTTTGGACGGGAGACGAGGACAATTCCTCCAAGTGGCGGCGTTTTGCAGGCACAAGTGCACTGCAACCGCACTCTCCACCTGGGGAATGTCGTAGCCACCCTGCCATCGAGGGTAGCGAGGATGGAGGAGGCAGACGAGCCGCTTCTGGCCGTAAAAAGAGGCCGTCCACCACTTCATCAGCTCCTCGTGCACTTCCGGAAAGAAAGGAACCGGGGCAGGGCGTGGTCGAGAGCCACGGCCCGTGCCGAGGAGCCAATCATCTCACCGTGAGGGCTCGGGACTAGGAGGTGTGCACGCCTCCAGCCCCGATCTCGCGGCGGCCCGGGAAAGCACGGCTGTCAACTCTGGGTCTGATTCGGCGGCGGCCGCGACACACGAGGGGTGCAGCTTCGCCGAATCTTCATCCTCAGAGGACGATTGCCCATCCACCGATGCCGCGATCGACATCTGATCCTCTATCAGCGCGCCAAATGAAACGCTGGGCACGCCGTGAGACGGCACAGCAGAATCACCGGGGAGCCGCACAGAACAGCTGCTGCGGGAGGAGTGAAAGGTCCGTGGGGACTGACCCGGCGGAAAGCTCTCACTGTAACCTCAGATCGCCCAGAGCACTAGCCGATGGTTCTCTGCTCGTGGCAGAGAAGCCAGCACGGGTAGTGACAGAGGGAGCCCCTCCCATCCCCGAGAGGAGAGAGAGGCGCGATCGCAGCGCTGCCATGGTTACACGCTCAGAACGAACGCATAAACCATCCACGAACGCAGCTTCAGCGCGCTGAATGCCCAGACACTGAAGACAACGATCGTGGCTGTCGACGGAGGATAGGAAACGACCGCAACCAAGAGGACACGGCCGGAACAGCGTCTTTAAAAAGACGTGAATCGGCCGTGCTTTTTGCTCTTTTAGGAAATCTGCTCTTTTAGTTGAAGTGCCCAGGGGAATCGCTGCAGACAGGGACACCGCTATTCGCACCGTGACGCCAACCAGAACAGCTTCCAGACAGATGAATGGCTTTGTGGAGATCAACATGTTCATCCACTTGGCTCCGAAGCAAAAATCTGATCAGTGGATGCACCTGTCGCCTATTTATACCCGTGTGCACGGGGAGTGGCTCAGGTATGCAAATTCCACTAGCCAATATTCATTGGCGTTTTCTCTAGTCAGAGATGATTGGGGCTTCCAAGTAAATCCCCTATGTCGTCACGACATAACTCGTAGTGACCGACAGATAGGGAACTTAATGATTAAGAAAACGATTATTTATTTTTGGTAATTATTATTTTATTTCAGTTAGTTTTTAAATAACTGTTGGTAGTTTCGTTTCGTTTTAGCTTTTCAAATATTTTGACATTTTTATTTTATTTCAGTTTGCGAAATTGTTTTTTCAACAAAACAGTTTACATATAGACAGTACATATTTACAGACTGTACAGAAGACAATGTGCATAATACACATACACATACTCAATATACACAGTGTACTATAAAGACATACTTAGTTACCAATACACTGTATGTACACATTTTACATTATGTACACATCTATACATAGTAATATGTTAAGGTGCAACAGATTATACATTTACAACAGATTAGTTGTGCAATAGATAGTTGTGCAAAGGTGGAACAGATTATACATATGCAATGTCGTGGATGTGCATTGTATGGTATCCAGTGATAGCAGATAGGTTGTATTATTGCATTGTGTGCGTGTAGTCCAGTAGAACGGCGGTAAAGTGCAGTTCATGGCATGACGTGTGAGTGGGAGTATGATGTAGGGTGAAGTTACAGTTACAGTCACTATCCCAGAGATAGTGACTGTAATTCAGCTGTATATTGGATTAGTATTAGAACAGTGGCTGTATGATACATATAGGTTTATATAAGAGACTGTTGAGAAGGATAATTACCTGGTGGAATCCTAAGTAATCCTGGATGGTGTGAGAACAGTAGAAAATGATCCCTTCAGCGGTGACCACCAACACAAATCCATTGAGAGCCTGTGACCATAAACAAATGAACAAACAAACCCAGGAAATAAAAGTATTAGTTTATTGGTCATAAAGAAGGTTATGGAAGCCTGTTTCTGCCACAGAATAAAAAAAAGTAACTGCGACCTTTTTATCTCAATTCAGACTTGAAGATATAAACTCAGAATTGAGGGAAAAAAAGTCAGAATTGCAAGCTATAAACCCAGAATTCTGCCTTTTTTTCTTGAAATTCCAAATTTATATCTCACAAAACTTTTTTTCCTCAGAATTCTAAAATTACATCACACAGTTCTATGGAACAGTTCCCTTCACTTATTATCAAGCAATTCTGAGTTGTTTATGTCTCTCAATTCTCCAAAAAAGTCAGAATTGAACAATGTAAACATATTGTGAGGTATTTCCAAGAATTCTGACCTTTTCCAAGTTAAATTAAATTAAATAAATTATATCTCGCAATTCTGAATTTTTCCCCTCAGAATTCTAAAATTACATCTCTCAATTCGGACTTCCATAGTTGATTGAAAACCTGCTCTTTTAAATAAATCACTATTTTATTCTCAATTTTTTTTTTTTTAAAGAACTCTTCTGTGTTGATGTATTTCCTATTAAAACAGGAAGTTGGGTCAGAGCACTGAAATACACTGAAAATACACTGAAAGTTATGATTAAACAAGGCAAACCTGGAATGCCATAAATACATTTATTACTATAGATTAGTATAGTAGATTTTGATGAAAGATTCTAAACACAAGTGCTAAAAAACAGTTATTGAGAAAGTAAATAGTGTCAATTTCATGTTGTCATTGAACACTGTGTGTGAGCATGCACTCTTGTACTCTGTGTATTTTTGTGGAGGGGATTTCGCAGCTAATCACCATCTGGTGGGCTCTAAGTGTGGATCTGTGATTATGGTGATCTGACACATCCATAGACAATACAAAAACAACTGTGCATGGCTATACTGTGAAGTCACTGTACAAATCCACCATCAATATAACCCTCGAGCACTAAATGTGACCTGGTAATCAGGTTTAGACCAAGTGTGGACAGTCTAGTGTCTGACATTCAAATAACTTAGTTTCACAATGTTTCACTTTTTACAAGTACCTGGTTCTTTTGAGAACATTCTTAAAACATGAAATACATTTATATTTTGAAATGAAATACAAAATAAAACTAAAATACTGCTAAATTCTGAAACCTAGTCTGATACCAACCTGATACCTAATCTGATACCAACATTATATGTTGATATCATGGAAAATATACTACTATAAATAAAACAACATAGAAAATGGTTCTTTTTAATAACATCAATAATAAGAAAACAAACACAGATTCACAGAACAGTCCCAAAGTGCAGGACTGTACTTCGGTCTGAGTGTACATAAGAGCTCTCTTGAAATCCTATGAATGATTTATTTAGGCTGTGCTTGTGTTTGTGTTGGAAACACTTTCTAAATGCAAACTGAACCCTAACATGATATGATAAGACAACAAGCAATAAATCACTAAATTACCTAATCCACTTTAATCTGTGATCGTCTTTGCCAGATAATGCATAATAATGTGCTGCAACATGAAGCAAAGAGCCACAAGAATTAATGTGCGTTACCCCATCCTGAATGGAACAGCAGTTTATAAGGTTATATCTTTCAGCGTCCATCTCATTTGCCTGAACATCTGCATTGTATGCCAACAGGCACACACATACTCATTCATACATGCACACCTGGTCCAAACACACTCAGAAAACATGGCCGAGTAGCAGCGTTCAATATAAATATTTCAGCTTGTTGGTTGGCAGAACAGCCCACACGGGGCTCTCGCGGGGCAGGAGGGGAGGGAGGGAGGGAGGATGGCAGTCAGGAAGCATTACTATCAAATATGTACCACTGCATTGTTCACAGTCCAGCACACACAACTATACACAACACAGAGGAGAGAGTGAGTGAGAGTGTGTGTGAGAGAGAGAGAGAGAGAGAGAGATAGAGAGAGAGAGAGGGAGGGAGGTAGAGTATGAAGCAGAGAAACAACAGAGCTAACATAGACATATGGATAGATAGATAGATAGATAGATAGATAGATAGATAGATAGATAGATAGATAGATAGATAGATAGATAGATAGATAGATAGATAGATAGATAGATAGATAGGCGGGCACACATATAGACAGATCGAATGATAGGAAGGAAGGATGGAAGGAAAGAAGATAACAGGAAGAAAGAAGGATGGAGCATGACAGGAAGCAAGAAATAAATAGACGGGAAGGAAGGAAAGAAGAGATGGGTTGATGGAAAGAAGGAACGAAGAAAGAAAAGATGGATCAATAGAAGAAAGGAAGGAAGGAAGGAATGATGGAAGATAAAAGAAAGAAAGGAAGGACATGACAGGAAGAAAGGAAGAAATAGACAGGAAGGAAGGAAAAAGGATGGAAGGAAAGAAAGAATGAAGAAAAAACTGGAAGGAAGAATTAGACAGGAAGGATGGAAGGAAGAAAGAAAGAAAGATAACAGGAAGGAAGCATGGAGCACAGCAGGAGGGAAGTAAGGAAGAGATGGATGGAAGAAAGGAAGGAACAAAGTAAGGAAGGAAGGAAAGAAGACGGATTGACAGAAGACAGAAAGTAAGGAAAAACAGATAGGAAGAAAGGAAAGAAGAAATAGGAAGAAAAGAAGATATTAGGAAAGAAGGAAGAAATAGACAGCAAGGAAGGAAGGAAGGAAGGACGGAAGGAAGGAAGGGAGAAAAGGATGGATCAATGGAAGGAAGGAAATAAGGAAGGAAGAAAGGAGAGAAGGAAAGAAGATAACAGAAACGAAGGAAGGAACATGATGGGAGGGAAGTAAGGAAGAGATGGCTGGATGGATAAAAAAGAAGGATGGAATAAAAAAATGAAGGAAAAAAAGAAGGAAAGAAGGAAGGAAGAGATGGATCGATAGAAGACTGAAAGTAAGGAAAAGCAGACAGGAAGAAAGGAAAGAAAAAATAGGAGTAAAGGAAGGAAGGAATATACATTAAAAAGGAAGCAAGGAAGTAAAAAAGGAAGGATGAACCAGATAGGAATGAAAGATAAAGGATAATAGGGACAAAGAGAATGTGAAAGCATTAGTGAGGAAATTAAAATGTATAGACATGAGTGGACAGGTGGTTCAAACTTCTCAGAACTGCTGTCACCGGATGGACAGAGCAAAACTTTCAAAGTAAAAAAAAGAGAATACTTTTACCTCTTATTTTATCCTTCCTTTATAATACATGAGAGCTCTATCTGTGCATTATTCATGCCTAAGTGTCTGAAACGAGAACAAGGACGGGCAGAAATAGCCTCTCCTCTCTTCTCCTCCTCGAGGACATCGCTTTAAACGACTCTTTATAACATACTTATGGCACATTGACACCACCATATAAAAAGACACACACACGCACACGCACACGCACACACACACACACGCGCACACACACACACACACACACACACACACACACACACGTGTGTTTGCCCTTCTGACCTGTAGTAGGAGCTCTCCCTCATGCAGCCAGCCGTCAACCAATCCCTTTGCTTTAATGTTGTCATGGTTACTGTTGTTTGCAGACAAACCATTGGAGCTGTGGTTTTTCAGAGCAACTGTTGACAGAAAAAGAGAAAGAAAAATTACATTATGTATGTTGTACAACTATAATTAGTAGTTTTTATTAAGAGAAGCATGACTATTACTACAGTATTTGAACAAACCACTTGCAAAGTTGAAAATTTTCAACTTAAGCCGAAAGTAACGGCAGCGACGCGATGCAACAGACCCACAATTCAGTTCGGCAACGCATGATGTCATCTATTCAAAGTAAATGAGAAGTGTTAATGTGTGAATGCACCGTTATAGCTCAAGAGACTTAATGGAGATCTCATTTAAGTATCAACTTTGTCTCAGGGTGTTTCTACCAAAATTCATTACGAGAAATTCACAAATTAGACATTTGCTGACATTCAATAAGAGTTCAGAGATGAATTAACATGGTTAGCATATGGATAGTTCAACCAAAAATGAAAATTCTGTCATTAAATATTTACCCTCATTTGGTTCCAAACCCGTAGGCCCTTTGTTCATCTTCAGAGCACAAATTAAGATATTTTTGACAAAATCTGAGCGCTTTCTCACCCTGCACAGACATCAATGCAACTACCACATTCAAGGCCCAGTAAGGTAGTAAGGACATCGTTAAAATAGTCCATGTGACATCAGTGGTTCAACCATAATTTTACGAAGCTACGAAAATATTGTGTGCAAAGAAAACAAAAATAACTTTATTCAACAATTTTTTCTCTTCCATGTCAAGGTTGAACCACTGATGTCACATGGACTATTTTAACGATGTCCTTACTACCTTTCTGGGCCTTGAACGCGTCAGTTGTATTGCTGTCTATGTAGGGTCAGAAAGCTCTCGGATTTCATCAAAAATTTGTGTTCTGAAGATGAACGAAGGTCTTGCCGCTTTGGAACAACATGAGGGTGAATAATTAATGACAGAATTTTCATTTTTGTGTGAACTATCCCTTTAATATTTGTGTGTACATTTCTCTGCTTGTAAACAAGCCACAGTGCATCCGGGTTCTACATCAGAACAGCGACTCCTGCTTCAGCAGCACCATAAGCATGTGTTGTAGTACTCTTGTGAACACGCGGCGAAGACTGACACAGAAGAGAATACATTTTTGAATAGAATCATTATTTTTGTTTTCTTTGCACACAAAACATTTTCTCATAGCTTCATAATATAATGGGTTGAACCACTGATGTCACATGGACTAATTTAACGATTTCTTTACTACCTTTCTGGGCCTTAAATGTGGTAGTTGCGTTGCTATCTATGCAGGGTCAGAAAGCTCTTGGATTTCATCAAAAATACTTTAATTTGTGTTCTGAAGATGACGAAGTCTTACGGGTTTGGAAATTAATGACAATTTTCATTTTTTTGGGTAAACTATCCCTCAAATCTTTGTAGTTATATTGAGATCTCTGACTTTATTACAGATTTGACAGAAACTGAGCAGAATTTGAAACAATGTTGAGAAGAAACATAAGAATCAAACCAGAGAATCAAACCAAAGTCTCCATTAGTTAAATTATGATATATTCAGTTAAAATACAGTTTTAAATACTCTGCTACTCTGCTACTGGTCCGGCAGACAGATAGCCCCGCCCCAAACTCACGCCATTGGCTGAGCCTCTGTTGCCG
The DNA here is from genome assembly GCA_023376895.1 of Aspiorhynchus laticeps. Lineage (NCBI taxonomy): Eukaryota > Metazoa > Chordata > Actinopteri > Cypriniformes > Cyprinidae > Aspiorhynchus > Aspiorhynchus laticeps. Next base: position 71,676,312 of record CM041793.1, read on the forward strand.
TGCCAGGCTGGTCGGAATTTTTAAACAAATAGTAATGTTTTGAAAGCGCCACAGAAACACATTGTTTTAAGGATCTCAACCTACAAATAGGTAATGTACTACTTATTAAACTGATAGGAAAAAAAGTATTTTAATATCTAAAAATCACTTCAAATGTAATTTAAGGCACTTCATACTTTCTTCTACTTAGTATTCAAAACACGCTCTAAAAATGAGTCTGTGCTGTTTTCGTCTTGGCCAGTAATGGATTTGCTCTGTGTGGCCCTCTCTCAGGACAAGACAAACTCTGTTGAGCACTAGAGGAGGAACTGACCTACAAACGACAGGGGAAATGGAGAGAGACAGGCCAGGCCAGGAGAACAGGGATATGAAAAGCTTTTTCACTGACAGAGAGAGAGAGACAGAAAGAGAACGAGACAGAAAAGGAAAGAGGAAGCACTTTTCACATGTGAGAACATACGTGGAAAACACATTTGGGCACGGTGAGAGAAAGGTCATCTCGCTCTCGCTCCTAACCGCCTGGCAACGACATAAGCAAATGTGTCATATTTTATTACCATCTTGTATCTGATATTAAACTGTGAAGCGCTCAGCACAGTTTTGAACGTTTGTTTGTTGTCATCGTCCGAAAAGGTCCACAATAGCTGAACTACTATTTGCACCGATTATTTCCACAACCATAAACTCACTCAAGCAAATGCCTCAAGATGTCATGAAAACTAGCATTTGATGATTATATGTGGATCCTTTTATTCTCCTTTGGCAACCTCTGACCCTTTTAATAGTCCTGCCGTGTGACCTATCGTGACCCCTGTCGATACATGATGCAATGAGTGACAAAGAGGTTGATGTTATTCCTTGAGACATAAGGACACAGTCAAGAAGAACAATTTTATGGTAAGACTTTTTCATAGAATACATCTTGAATTAAGTTTTCTTAAGCCTATTTGCAGTTTTTTTGTTATTTTAATATTATTTAAATATTTAATTACAATAAATTTTAAATGTAAAATTTTACAATAGCAAATGTATATTCACTTTTAATTGTTTTGTCTATACAATTAAAACAAAAATATAATTAAGATAAAAAAATCTATATTATTTAAAACTAGTTTTGTTGAAAAATAAAGGGTAAAAATAATTTACCTAATTCGTCTGAACCAGTTAATCACTTCATAATAAAGTGGTTCGACCACCACTGCTTTAGTCTGTTTCCCATTTCCCATTCAAAAACCTCACAATGTACTCTGTTGTAGTGTGAAATAAGCGTGACCAATATCAGCGTTTACATACGCCACGGGTGTCAAACTCATTTAACCCCAACTCATTGGAGTTCAAAGGCTACGTTGAACAAAACATCGCATTAGGGGGGCCACATCAATTTTTCTAAACATTTATGGTATTTGTTAAACCTCAGTGCCCCCATGGAGAACTCATGCTCTTCTGGAGCAAATAAAGTCCAGAATCAACTTTAAAGGGGTAGTTCACCCAAAAATGAAAATTCTGTCATCGCAGAGCTTGTGCACGACGAGCATTTGTGGTTAAAAATGTATAAATATAAGAAAATGACCAATCGTTTCACTATATAAGACACTTATTCCTTGGCTGGGATTGTTTAGAGCCCTTTCAAGCTGCATTGAAACTGCAATTTGGACCTTAAACCCATTGAGCACCATTTAAGTCCACTATATGGAGAAAAAGCCTGGACTGTTTTCCTCAAGAACTTTAATTTCTTTGTGACTGAAGAAAGAAAGACATGAACATCTTGGATGACATGGGAGTGAGTAAATTATCAGGAAACATTTATAGAAGTGAACTTCTCCTTTAATTACTCACCCTCATGTCCAGGGGCGGACTGGGGCAAAATTTCAGGCCGGGAAATCTCACACGCATCCAGGCCATCACATACACCCACAACAAATGTTGAAACCACGGACAACAATATGTTTTGTATGGCCATCATCATCATCACATAAAAGTTTAAATCCCTAGGCTGGGGCCACGCAAAATAATTAAAGGTTATCTCTTGAACTTCCATTTTCATTTTTAGTCTCTTTATTTTCTCTGACATCTCTCTGTCTCTCGTGTGTGTTGTTCTTGTACCTGTCACTTTTTCATCAACACGTCTCCACCTTGTTGCAAAACAACCACCTCATTGTAATTTGTTTGCACATAGTATGCATTTATTTGAGAAAAAAATATTACGTTAGGACTATGTGTTATTGTTTTATCTTTCCTAAATTTCAAAATTAGTACAATAATAGCTACATCTTGAATATACCTTTATTGAAAAATCTTAATACTTAACATGTTTTTGCATTATCATGAATTTTGTCCTAAGGAAAATTAACCATGGTTTTATTAGGCGTATGGTAAAAGTATAGTAACCATGTTTTTTTTGGCAGATTGATTACCATTTGAGTTTTACTCCAAATACCATGGTGAAGCTATATAGTGTAGTAAAACCATTGTTAATTTGTGAATACCATGGTTTAACTATAGTAACCATGGTTTTTGGTTTTATTTTAAGTGAAACCACGGTTCATTTTCGTAAGGGTTGTGTTGTTGTCTGCCATATTTGTCTGCTAAAGTCCTACTCTTTACAATAGTAATTGTCATTTTGGTAATTTTGCAGCAATTGACTGCTACTGCTAACATTTGCTAGCAGTTTAACTAAGTAAACTAAGACAAAACTACAATAGTCTATTTACAGATGTAACTGACCTGCACTTGAAGACATAAACAGGACAGTTTAGCCTCTCTGCTCCACCTGGGCGCTTCTACTCCATTCTCGAGTTTCGCGTCCTTTTGGCGGACGCGCGGATGCGCGGAGCGTGCGCAAGGCAAATTGCGTTGCCAGCCAAGAAGACTAGCCGATTCATGATTTATTGGAGTTTTATTATTGAATGGCGAATTCGGAAATAATCACTATTGTATACACTCGGCAGGCAAAAACAACAAAAAAAATAAAAAAATAAAAAAAAGTAGGGTAGCAGGCCAAATTGGCTGCCAGGCCACCGGGAATTGTCCCGGTTCTCCCGATGGCCAGTCCGCCCCTGCTCATGTCATTCCAAACCCATAAGACCTTTGTTCATCTTTAGAACACAAATCAAGATATTTTTGATGAAATCCGAGCGCTTTCTGATCCTCCATAGACACGAAGGGTACTACCACGATCAAGGCACAGAAACATAGCAAGGACATCATTAAAGGTGTCCTATTATGCTCTTTTACAAAGTCTTGATTTTGTTTTGGGGTTTACTAGAACATGCTCTCATGCTTGGTTTTTTCACATAATTTACAATATTATAATACCTCTCTCCCCAGCCAAGCACAAACGGCTCGATTAGTTCCGGGTTTGATGAAGGCCCGCCTTCTTATGGGTTTGGAACGACATGAGGGTGAGTAATTAATGACAGAATTTTAATTTTTGGGTGAACTATCTTTTTAACATTTTGCCAAGGCAGCCGTTTTGATTTAGCGCATTTGAATGTTCTCAAGCCATCTTGTTCACAGGGCATAAGCACACTTACCTACAGTGCCTTGCGAAAGTATTCATACCCCTTAATTCTTTCATGTTTTATGTTGCTGCCTTATGTTAAACTGTTTTAAATTACTTTTTTTTCCCCACATCAATCTACACTCCATACACCATAATGGTAAAGCAAAGAATTAAAGACATCTCTTTAGCCAAGCATTCACATAATGCATTCATATAATGCATCTCATAATCTTGTACTGCAGTTATATCTGATCAAACGCGCATTATTATTCTTTAGCTTGGGTTGAACAAATAATTTTTGCTTGAATGGAACAACAGCTACGCTAATTATGTCTCTTTGTTTCTCTGTTTCTGATTAACATCCCATGGTAACTAGGAATTACACAAGCCTCAGTCTGGATCCAGCCCTTAAATGATCTGAGATGACCAACCACCTGAGAAGAGATGATGCCGACCCCTCGGAGGACCTCAGAGGATGCCAACCTCTGATCCCCCAACAACATGCAGAATTAACAAATTTTGCCATAAGTTAATATATTAAGTTTCTACAATGTATAAATATATTGTAGAAACTTAATTTCCAGTAAAGCGCTTTGCAACGATTGTATCGTAAAAAGCGCTATACAAATAAACTTGAATTGAATTGAAAGAACAGGTTTTTAACATCTTTGCGAATTTATTAAAAATAAAAAACTTAAATAATTATATTGCATAAGTATTCATACCCTTATCTGGGACAATTGAAATTTAGCTCAGGAGCATTCATATTGCTTGTAGATGTTACTACACTTTGAGTGAAGTTAACCTGTGGCAAATTCAATTGAATGAGTATGATTTGGAAAGGAAAACGTCTTAATAAAAGGTCTAATAGCTGATAATACATATCAGAGCAAAAAAACAAGCCCTGAGGTCAAAAGAACTGCCTGTAGAGCTCAGAAACAGGTTTGTGTCAAGCCATACATCTGGGAAGAGTTCTGAATTTTTTATTTTTTTTTAAATCAGAAACAACCAGGATTCTTCCTAGAGATGGCCTCTTGACCAAACTGAGCAATTGATGGAGAAGGGCTTTGGTTAGTGTGGTGACCATGAACCTGATGGTCACTCTAGTTGAGCTCCATGATCATATATGCAGATTGGAGAAACTTACAGAAGGACAAACATCACTGCAACACTCCACCGATCTGGGCTTTATGGCGGTGTGGCCAAACACAATCCTCTCTTCAGTGTAGACACATGAAAACACACTTAGAATTAGCAGAAAAGAAACTAAAGGACTCTCAGACTGTGAGAAACAAGATTCTCTGGTCTGATGAACCTCAATTCTAAGCATCATGTTTGAAAGAAACCAGCTCTGCTCATCACCTGCAGAGTACCATCCCAAAAGTAAAGTGTGCTTGTAGCAGCCTCATGCTGTGGGGCTGTTTTTCAGTGGCAGGGACTGAGAGTAGAAGAAAAGCTTAATGCACCAAAATATTGAGATGGCCTTAATGAAAACCCAATCCAGAGCATTCAGAACCTCAGACTGGACAGAAGGTTCACCTTCCAACAGAACAATGACCCTAAGCACAACAAGAGTGGCTTATATACAACTCTGTAAATGTCCTTGAGTGGCCCAGCCACAACCTGAGCTTGAACCCAATCATATATTTCTGGAGAAACCTGAAAATGTGCGTCTGCACCCATCCAACCTGAAAGAGCTTGAGAGGTGAAGAGGTGAGGAGAAGAATGGCAGATAATTGCCAAATGCTGATAAGAAAAGCTTGTCACATCAAACAAAAAAAAGACTTGAGACTGTAAAGGTGCTTCAGCTAAATATTTAGTTAAGGGTATGAATACTTATGCAATGTACTTATTTCAGTTTTTTATTTTTAATAAATTTACGAAGTTGTGACAATTCTGTTTTTGCTTTGTCAGTATGGTGTACGGAGTGTAGATTGATAAATTAAAAAAGTAAATTAAAGCAGTTCAACATAAGGCAGCAACATAACAAAACGTGAAAAAATGATGGGTATGAATACTTTCGCAAGGCACTGTATATAAAGTAGCTACCTGTCAGTCACGCAAATATTTTTAGCATAGCATATTTGAGAAGATTAGGCTTTATGACCATAGCAAGCATAGCAGCAGTTAGCGCTGAAAATAGGAGGCTAAGAGCACTTCGGTGCCCCTGACAATCCTTCTTGTATGCTTCAAAGAGAGACGGGATGTTTAAGGCCCCTTTCCCATGATCTTTAGCTCCTGTCTCATAGAGCTGGAGACAAAGGGTGAAGGGCCATGGCAAAAATGAGACCCAACTCCACACGCAACCACATATGATTGGGAGGGTTTCCGGGCTTGTCCGCATGCTCATGCTGTGGGGTTTTTACTGTGTTTATGTAGCTGTGACGTTGAGGGTCACTGCACATCGCGCCCCTGAGCGTGCAGCATCTCTGAGGACAGAGGCTCTGGAAAACCTGCGCTAAATGTTTTGGCTTGATTTCTTGTGGGTTTACAGGCAAAGTCAAAACAGCTGAAGGGGGAATATGAATCAAGTACTTCAAATGTCAGCATTACATTATTAGTAGGAAAACAGAAGAGATACAATTTTAACAAATACATATTAAAATATTATATTATTAAAAATGTGAATAAATGCTATTTTTTAATAAAAAAATAAATTAAAACTAAAAATATATATATAGATATAAGTTAAGTTATTGGATTAGATATAGATAGATGATAGAAAGATTATTAATAAATTAAACATGATTAACAAAACATTATAGATGTGTGTGTGTATAGATAGATAGATAGAATAGAATATATTGGAATAATGTATTGTATATTATATAATAATATATAAGGGAAATATGAATTAAGTAGTTTTTGTTATACTATTATTAACAATAAATTATTAATAAATTACACATTATTAACTATATGTATGTATGTATATATATATATATATATATATATATATATATATATATATATATATATATTAGGGGTGGCACGGTACACAGATGTCATGGTTCGGTACGTACCTCGGTCCGGGGGTCACGGTTCGATACGATTTCGGTACAACAGGAAAAAAAAATAATAATCTACTATGCTCGGTTTCTTTTCATTTATATTGAACAGAGAGAAGTACAGTAGTAATACTAAATATATCCAAAAAATTAGAGAGCACTATTAAAGATTTCAGTTGTAAACTTAATCCTAAAAATAAAAAACATACTGTCCCTTGGATGAATTCAGATATCTTAGAACTAATGAAAAAACGGGATCTTGCTTTAAAAACTGCAACCAGATCAAAGTTTAGTCATGATAGACAACATTTCGCTATGTTACGGAACAAGGTGGTAAAGACCTTGAGAAAAGCAAAGGATGATTTTTTCCTGAGAATAATTAATGAGGCTAGATGTAATTCTAAAACAATCTGGAATAAGTTGAACTACTTAAAAGGTGATAAAAGAAAAGATAGGTCATCACTTAAATTGATGGTTAACGGGAAACTGACTAACAATCCAGCTGATGTAGACGAAGCACTTAATTATTACTTTGTTGACTCGGTAGTCACAATTTCACAATGTTTTTCCCCTAAGTATTCAGAAGTTTATACAGTTAATACAGTGGAACAAGCCCTTATTCTAAGGGCAGTCTCTGAATTAGACGTCACAAGAACAATTACATCTCTTAAACCATCCAGAGCAAAGGATATTTTTGGTATGGATGTGATAATGTTTAAAGAGCTTAGTGAGTCGTTAGTTAATCCTATCACTAAAATTATCAATCTTTCAGTTTCTCAGGGGATGTTCCCATGTGCTTGGAAGTCATCTGTTATTGTGCCTATATTCAAAAGTGGTGACCCTCACTCTGCTAGTAATTACAGACCTATTAGTATTTTACCTATAGTCTCAAAGGTTGCAGAGAAATTGATGGCTGCACAAATCACTAATTATTTAAATAATAGTTATTTTGCTTTACATCCAATGCAATTTGGCTTTAGAGCAAACTACTCAACTGAGATGGCAAATTGCTACTTCACTGAAAAAGTCAAGTCTCTATTAGATAAAGGAGGGGTCGTCGGGGCTGTGTTTCTTGACCTCAGGAAGGCCTTTGACACTCTAAACCATATAATTCTTTTGTCTAAATTATTAAGTTTTAATTTCTCTCCACATACTTTAAGATGGATCGAATCATACTTGTCAGGTCGCACACAGTATGTTAGTATACAGAATTATAATTCAGCTCCCCTACGTATATCCACTGGTGTTCCACAAGGATCTATTCTGGGTCCTTTACTTTTTACGTTGTACATCAATGATCTTCCATCCGTCTGTCCTAACACTAACATTCAAATGTATGCAGATGACACTGTCATTTATATACACGTAAGTAGTGTGTCACAAGTTGCAAATGAACTTACAGAATCCTTGGTTCATGTTGCAGCTTGGCTAGAACAATGCTGCTTACAGTTAAACATCTCTAAAACAGTGTGTATGTTTATCACCAAAACTAAGAATTTAAGTGTAGTGCCAGATGTATTTGTATCAGGGGAAAGATTACAAGTTGTATCTGAATATAAGTACCTTGGTGTTCTGATTGATTCCAAACTTTCATTTAAAGCACAGGTTAAAAAGGTCTGTAACCGGGTCAGATTTAGTTTATCAAATTTTAGATTTATTTGTGATTATATGTCGTCTGACGCCGCTCTGATGTATATGCATTCCATGATTATTTCTCATATTACTTACTGTTTAACTAGTTGGTCGCAAGCCAGTATTACTACTCTGAAACCACTGGAGTCTTTGTATAAACAATCACTAAAAACTCTTGATAAGAAATCAGTTCAGTTTCATCATTGCTCAATATTAAAGAAATACAATTTGCTAAGCTGGGATAACTTGATCAAATATGTACATATTTGTCTGCTGTTTAAGACTATGCATAGCTTGTCTTCACCACTAAAACAGTTTGTGAATATTAGAACAACTGCTCACCGATCTACAAGGGGTGGGGAAAGAGGGGACTGTATTATTCCTTTCAAAAGAAGTAACTTCAGTCAGTCTGGATTTTCATTCAAAGCTGCAAGGGAATGGAACTCCATCCCATCAACAATTAGACGATTACATACTTTTGGCTCTTTTCAGTCTCATCTTAATAAATGGTTACTGACAACTCAGCACTGTCAACATTAGTATTGTATTCTTGACAATAAACTTCCTTGTACTAATTGCTCTTGGCTATGTTGCTCTCTCCTGTTGCCATCTTTCTCTTTCTCTTTCTCTCGTTTACTTTGTTTTAGATAATTCACTTCACGATTTTTCTGATTGTGTGTGATTTTTGTTTTCTGTAATTTTTTTTTTTATCTTCTCTCTCCATATGATGTGTATATGTGTGATGCTCTGTCTTTGTTTTAGGGTGACCTTTTAACATTCTGTCAAGGGTCTACAGATGAAAAATAGCCTTTTGGGCTAATTCTGGCACGTTTACAGTTATGTTTATTAATGTGTATTGCCCCTGTAAATAAATAAACTAAACTGAAATATTATACTACATTATATATATATAATCTGCAGTACATGTATACATACAAGGAATAAATTAAGTTAACAGATAAACAAGGGGGAAAAACAGTGCGACACGTAACAGTCTATATATGCTGAGTTTCAGTTCATTTTTGTGTCAGGCTTAATTTGTTCACAGAAAGGAAACTCAAATGGCAGAAAGCAACATCCTATTTGTTTTCTTTATTTTATAAAAAGCACAATGTTTTGTTTTCATTGTGAGTGTACACAAATAAAAGCAGACATTTATACAGTGATGCATTATTAAGACGATGAGTGTTTAAAGTTGATTCTGCTGGTATAAGGAAACAGTTGAAGTGATCACATCATACACACACACACACACACACACACAAAACGCATCAGTTCCAGCATTGCTAAAGTTGGTACTTTATCAAAATAAAATACAAACATCAGCGCACCAGCCTCTGTGTCACCGTTGGAACATGACACGAAGTACAAAGCCTAATTTACATAATAAATAATAGTTTAGCATATAGATGTTACATCGCAAATATGTAAATATTATGGAATATTTGGATTTGTGCCGAATGAGAGAGGTAGGATACACGAGCACAAAGCTCCATTTCGCAAACAGTTGAGTGCACAAACCTTTAAAATACGTTATACTCCTTTGTCAGTCTATGTGAGAGACGCATTCAGAATCAGTACATGGTCACTGTCTAGGGGGCTTTGTTTTCAAGTGTGCAACTCATGGCATTCCCTGTTCTTCTGCTGACGGTTATCAAACAGCGTTGCATTGCTGCGGGCGCACCCTTCTGGATTGGGGGTGAATTGCCTGGATTCGTTGTAAGGCCACATGCACCAAACCGAGAGGTCCGTACCGTGACGGTTCGGAACAAATACATGTACCATGCCACTCCTAATATATACGTATATATATATATATATATATATATATTCTTTTTTGTATTCTATCTATTTATTTTCTTTTTATTTATTATACAATTAACAAAAGCAAAAAGGCTTCTAACACTAGTTGCTATATTATTTTTTCTATTCTATCTGTTTTCTTTTTATTTATTATATAATAATAAAAAAAAACTTGCTACGTGTACTGTGTTAAGCTAACTGAGACTTGTTATAACACTTGCATATCATTGCTCTTTTGTTGATTTTGATTGCTTCCATTGTCCTCATTTGTTAGTCAGTTTGGATAAAAGCTTCTGTTAAATGACTAAATGTAATGCAATGTAAATGTGTGTATGTATGTGTGTGTGTGTGTATATATATATATAAATATATAATCAGATATCCGCTACTAAATATATATATATATATATATATATATATATATATATATATATATATATATATATATATATATATATATATCAGCCATTAACCTTACATTAACAAAAAAAAAAAAAAAAGTTATTTTAGATCCTGGTTAAGAATATACATATTGATTTTATATTCAGAATTATTAACACTCCATCCAAAGCGGCACATCACGTGTTGATGACATCACGATGGCAGACGTGGGCGTCTGCGAGCGGATTGGGAAGATCAGGCAAAATTCTGCTGAACACAGCGCTTAAGAGCGACAGCCAGCAAACGATAAAAACATCACAACACACGTCTCTCAGCGCACACAGATGAACGACTCGCAAGTAAAAGAGTCACACTTGCTCTCTTTTTCTCTCCCTCCCCCTTCTATTACATTTACATTTACATTTATGCATTTAGCAGACGCTTTTATCCAAAGCGACTTACAGTGCATTCAGGCTATACATGTTTTATCAGTATGTGTGTTCCCTGGGAACACACATACTGATTCATTCTATCCATCTTTCTTGGCAACATCTCACTCAACTGTGGCTTAAAGGTTCGCTAAGCGCTTAGCACTGGCATACAGAAGTCTGCTAAATGCTAAGGTGCGTTAAACTCAATCATACAGATGCTAAAACAAAACAAAAAAAAGGCAAAGAACATAAAATTGGAATTGTACAAACATTGGTACCACATGCTATTTCAATCTAAAAATGTTGCTGTTTGGTTTTAGGATCAGTTTACGCCCCTCGGTTTAAGGTTTTGTTGTCCAACACAGTTAGCATGCTAGTAACACTAACAGTCTGGTCTAAAGAGAAACTAGATGTCAGAATTAGATGCCAAACCATCAATTATGATAGCATTAGTCTTGCATAATTAATGATTTATTCATGAAGGGGTGAGATTATGTCAGAGGGCAGAGCAAATGATCTCAGTGACAGGAAGTAAGCTTAAAAACAGGAAGAAATGGCTACTGAATCATTAAAGATGGAGATTTAATGGACTCTGATCAGGAGTTATACTTTAAAGCTGCTTTTATGAGCTTTACCCATTGATATTTTTCATTTAGTTTTAATCCAGTCTGCTTTTTCTGTTTTTTTTTTTTGCATGAGGCCTTATTAAATAACTGTAAGTGAAAATATTGCATTAGCTTCACAGTATGAAAATCAGTATGCATTATATATTGAAAAACATTTTTATATATACAGAAAAAGCAGAAAAAAACATTTGTGAAACCATTCCAATAGCAACTGCAATATAAAATAGAATAGAATAATTAAAAATACAAATTATCCTATCTGTACATTATAATTTGCTATGCTACGCAACAGCTGCATAATTGTATAAAACTATGTAATTTCAATCAAATATTTTAATCAGTTGATAGCCTTCAAAAATAAAGCCTACAAAACAAATTGCCTAACTAGTCTAGAAGAATTATGCATAAAATAAAATTGCATGAAAAATTTATAAAATACTATAAAATAAAATAAAGAAATTAGCCTAACTAAAAAAAAAATATGCATAAAATAAAAATGCATGAAAAATTCATCCCACCATCCCTTCAACAGGTGTGGGGGTCTTTAGCTTGCGATATGTAGAGCAGAATCATTTGTGTTTCTGTCCGACAGCTGCACTGCACACTGAACACCAGCAAACAACATCTGTCTCCTTCACTAAACACTGCAGAAAGCCAGCTGTAGTCACAACACACAAACACAGAGTTAAAAATCTAGTGTGTACATGTACACAGCGAGTCCCTCCACTGGATGTGCTCCTAATTGTGTGAGAGTGTGTGTTTACAGTGTGTGTGTTCTCCCTAAAGCAGAAATCTCGTCCACATTCCGATGTATTGTAGTGTGACAGCGGGGCGGCAATGAGCGGAAACACGTCAAACAGAGGCAGAGGTCATGACCGGAGCTGCTTATGGATTTTTTATTGCAGTGTTACTGATGTAATTACACTAGAAAAACAGCAACACACTCCTGATTAAAACAAAACAGTTTGTGGGCTACACTAAAGTTTACTAGGATGTAATAAGAAAATGTATTCAGTTGGTTTTAGGGATGCAAATGCATCCCAAATACCTTCATAACAAAGACATTTGTTGAAGATAATGTGAGATTTATGAATGAATAATTATTTGATTAACCTATATTTTAATTGGTTAACAGCTGTAAAAAAAATCTAAATAATAGCTTAATATATAAATCACATGTAAGGCCAATTAAATATATTAATAAAACGAAAGCCCTAAAAATAAGAAAATATTATAAATCAATAGTACAGTAATGTACAAACTAGAAAAAATCATTAGATTGATATGCATTCATATCATCATGTGTATATCATCAATATAATCACATTTTTTAACATTTTAATCAATTGATAGTCCTAAAATGTAATAATAAATAAATGGAATGAAAACGTAAAAAATAAAATCAATAATATATATTTTAGTATAACTTAAATTTTATTGAATTCAATTGACATGCATTCACAGATGTGTGTATATCATCAATATAATCAGAATTAAAAAAAATGTTTTGATCAATCGATGGCCCTAAAAAATAATCAATAACATTAGCAAAAAAAATATATATATAATTTTGAATAAATTAGCCTAACTATGCATCTATATACTTTGTTATATTCTAATAATAATATAAAATTAATACAAAGAACAAAATTGGCATAACTGTAGATTTGTATTAAATTATCATCACAAATCTATGTATATCAGTGATATATATATATATATATATTAGGGGTGTAACGGTACACGTATTCGTACCGAACCGTTGACGGGTCTTTCGGTTCGTTACGCTTGTATTATTTCTTTTACCTCAGCAAGTCATCAGTGTCCACAGCTCATTAGTTCAGAGAAATTAAGTCTGGAGAGAAATGTTACACCATATACTCATTATATTTTACTAAACCTGTTAGTCTTAATTATTTAATGTATGTTTAAATTAATCTGTTATGCTATGACAGCCAGTGTGTAATTGAATATATTTTAACAAATAGGCTAGAAATGTTATTATTTATAAGTTAAAAACTGTATTATATGCAATTTACACGTTTGCATACATTTTAAAAAAAAAAGTTGTGTGTTGATCATCTATTTAAAAATAAATAATACAATTTAAGTTTGGGTTAATTTGTTAGGCCTAATTGTAACCTTATAATGTAAAAGGGCTCACTATAGTTTTAAGCATAAACTGAGGTAGATTTTTATCACTAAGAAAATTTTAACTATAGCTAAATGTATTTAAAGAAAGAGCAACTTGTTCAGTAAACCACTGTTTATTTAAAAAAAAAAAAGTTTAGTTATTCCCACTGCTGTACCAAAATCATACCGAACCATGAAGTTAAAACCGAGATATGTACCGAACAGTCATATTTGTGTACCGTTACACCCCTAATATACAGTATCTTAATCAATTGAGTGCCCTAAAAAAAAAAAAAAAAAAAGTGAAATTAAATAAAATGGAAAAAAATATTAATATAAAGGAGAATAAAGATGTAGATGCCAAAGTTTAATAAAATCGGATTAGAGGTTTGTTAAAACCCTAAAATGTTGAGCGGTATGCTGATTTTCAACTTATTCTTCCTGACCAGCACTGTTCACAATAAATAGTTTGGCAGGGTCAAAGAATAAAAGGTCCAAAAGGTGTCCGTTCCCACTTTGAAACGAGCTGTAAAGATGTGAACCTTTGGTTTTATATGATACAACACAGATGTTAAAGTGCTCCAGTAACAAGGTGCAAAAAGAATGTTTTTTCATTTCATTAAATCCAACTGTTGCGTTCATAAACTTATGTATGTGTAGAAATCACCATGGTATCCGACCTATAAACAGATCAAAGTTGAAATATCTTCATCGGCCTTGACCAGGGAGTGTTTAGCTCGTCAAACAGAGAGATATTCAGTCTGTCTGTCTAAACGAATGGACAATTAAGCTCAGATGTGTATCGTTCCAGACGGGATTTCTGTTATGTGGCAATTCAGCGAATCTGATCCAGCGAATTTGATTACATCGCAGCTCACATCATTCCTGGAAGAGCAGATGAACAAACAAAACCGCACACATATATATTCTCAAGAGGAGATCTGTGAATTAGTGAGGTCGTTAGCCTTAAAACGCTTAAATAACTAAGATAAATAGATTTTTAAGGTTTTGCCTGTCAATCATTGTTTTTTTCAAGACATTTAGCACCAAATTGTGCCATTCCAGAGTTTTTTTTTAGATTATTTCACCAAGATGGCTGCCATGATCATTAGAGTTAGTCAACGTAGCATGCAGCTTAGCATTAGCGTAATTTCACATAATTCTCTAGCAAGAAACCAGGCTTCAAATTTAGTACCAAAAGACAAAGAGAACAGAACTATACACAATATATTTCAAACGATCATTATTAAAAACAAACGACGGCTGTTTAGGAGCCAAACGACAAAAAGCACAGTCTAGCGCTTCAATCCAAAGATGTCTATCCTGAAATTTATACGACTGAGCTTAGGTTGAGCTGTCTTTAGTTGTGCCAAACCGAAACATTTGTGCTAAAATGACCAACGCATGAGCTCACATTATGATCGTAACACTAAAGTACCTAATAAAATGAAATGAATGTGAGGACAGTCCAGAGTACAGTTACATTTCCCCCGCTGTTTTTAAAGTATGAACATGTGGAACGAATTTAAGGAACTGTTTGCCCTAAAGAGCTTCTTATTTGCTGGGAAAGATTATATGGACTAGAGAATGGACAATATTACACATTAAGTACACAGATGGAAAAAATAAAATGTATTATTAAGAAAATTTGCTGCTAACATGGTAATCAATTTTTGTTAATAAAAATGATTATTGGATTAGGTTTACAAGAAAACACTATTTCTAGTTTTCTAGTTAAGAATTCATGTTTAATTTGATGTTATTTTTTTGTTAATGTTAATTTATTTCTTTGTAATTGTGTGTGAAATTTTCTAGCAATTTCTGAGTGAAAATAATTTTTACACCAATTTGATTCCATTTACTTAATTAAAAATAGAAATATTGACAGATTTAAATAGATAATTCAGCATCTGTTAAAATAATTTCACTTTTAAAATTCTTAATACATTTCTTGACATACTATATCAAATCTGAAATGAAAAAGTATACAATAAATAAATACAAATTTAAATACATAATTTAACATCGGTCTAAATAATAATAATAATAATAAAGTAAAACATTTCTTGGCAGATTCTTTATGAAATCTTAAATAAAAGTAAATAAATAAATACTTTAACAAATACTTCAACGTCTGTTTATATATTTTAATAATAATGATAAGATGAGTTTTATCTCATCTCTGATTAAATAAAGTAACATGGAAAAAATGGTGGAGGACCAAATACTTGATTTTAGTACAAATGTAACAACACAATGTAAGAGATGGTTTTGACATGCTTACACATACCACGCTAAGGCCACAGTCAGAGTACACACTTGGTAAAACGTGTATCCACCATATAAACAGCTCCATTAATGTGAAACTGTTTCTTTTAGCGTGTTACAAAGGATTGCTAGAGGTCAAAATGTCCTCATACTCATTCAACACCAGCCTTGCTTGATTAAGAAAAACACATTAATTTTCCTCTAAGCTGATCATGGAGTCCTGCCCATGTTTACTAACTCCACCAGCTCTCTCTTTTCTTTTCTGACATGAAGCAACCTCACCTCATTCAGCCAAGGGTTCAAGAGTTCACTGCTGCCAGACTGTTTTTGCAGGCCCTCTTTCGTTTCTGCCTTGCCCTCCCTGTTCTCTCGCTTTTCAAAGGGATCTCGGCTTGAATGTAAGTGGATTAGCTCTGGAGTTGTTCAACCAAAACATTTTCATTTGGCACTACTCGTTTGAGGATCGTTGAGTTTATACACGGAAGGTGGGAGAGAGACACAAGGTGTCATGACTGGTAGAAACAGAGAGAGTCAAACAGGTAGATAATAGATAGATAGATAGATAGACAGACAGACAGACAGACAGAAAGACAGACAGACCCACAGACCGATAGATAGATAGACAGAAAGACAGAGACTGATAGACATATAGATAGACAGACACTGTAGACAGACAGACAGACAGACAGACAGACAGGCAGATAGATAAATAAATAGATACTGTAGACAGACACACAGACAGACAGACAGACAGACAGATAGACAGATAGACAGATAGATAGATAGATAGATAGATAGATAGACAGACAGACAGACAGACAGACAGACAGACAGACAGACAGACAGACAGACAGACAGACAGACAGACAGATAGATAGATAGATAGAGAGAAAGACAGAGACTGATAGACATATAGATAGACAGACACTGTAGACAGACAGACAGACAGACAGACAGACAGACAGACAGGCAGATAGATAAATAAATAGATACTGTAGACAGACACACAGACAGACAGACAGACAGACAGACAGACAGATAGACAGATAGACAGATAGACAGATAGATAGATAGATAGATAGATAGATAGATAGATAGATAGATAGATAGATAGATAGATAGATAGATAGATACTGTAGACAAACAGACAGACAGACAGATAGACAGATAGATAGATAGATAGATAGATAGATAGATAGATAGATAGATAGATAGATAGATAGATACTGTAGACAGACAGACAGACAGACAGACAGACAGACAGACAGACAGATCGATCGATAGATAGATAGATGGATAGATACTGTAGACAGACAGACAGACAGACAGACAGACAGACAGACAGACAGATAGACAGATAGATAGATAGATAGATAGATAGATAGATAGATAGATAGATAGATAGATAGATAGATAGATAGATAGATACTGTAGACAGACAGACAGACAGACAGATCGATCGATAGATAGATAGATAGATAGATAGATGGATAGATACTGTAGACAGACAGACAGACAGACAGACAGATAGATAGTAATTAAAGTATGAAATATCTCCACATATTTTTTTTTGCAGTACAGATCATAATGCTGAACTCTGGTCACTGAGGTCAGTAAAGTCTATCAAATCCAATTTAAAATATATATTAGCTTTTCATCTTTTAACTCTATAACCTCTTAACACCAGGATGTCAATCAGGCTGTTCTGAGTCCTAGGAGAGGTTAAACTCCAGCATCTCTGAACAAACCCAGCTTTGTTTGCTGTTCTTTGTGCAGTTCACCCTTTTAGTAGCTTAAGGGCCCCAAAGGGTCAATGCAAGTGTGTTGAACAGTAGAGCGTTTCCTGACACACAAACACTAATCCCAGATAAAGACCCACCTAAAAGGCGTCCAGCGCACCACTGCTGTGAAAGGAAATGGCCACACTTTCTTGAACTGAAGAGGGTCGGTCTAATTCGTCTCTCACCGTGGAGGGAAGTCTGGCTATTGTATGAATGGGGCACCTAGCAACCGGCGACAGGGGGAATACAAAAGGACAATGAGGAACAAGTGTGCCAATTCAGTCAATTCAAGAGAGCTTTGGGCTTGATGGCACGAGACCTTATAAATAACACATTATGACTACTGAAATGACCCTCATAGCAAAAAAAGAAAAAAAAAAAGATTATAAAATTATATATATATATATATATATATATATATATATACAAATGAATAGTAAAAATTCATAAACAAAAATTTATTTTATAATATGTTAAATATTATATTAATTATATGATTTAATTATTATATTTGTCCCACATTTCCTAACTAAACAAATTCAATATTGAATTTTACTTCTTGAAAAATCAGGATGACATGAAGACACAGTCAATCTTTGTTATTAAAAAAAAAAGAAAACTGCTGTTTGGAAGTCACTGTTACATAACTTTCTGGAATTTCTTGTGTTTTCAAGGCAGGGAAAAAAAGCATTTGCTTCTACTGCAGAAACTGCGCAAAGTGTGATATAATCTGCTGTAAAAGCAGGGACAACCAGTCAAGAAGTGATCTTTGCAGCGGATGTTTCGTGGAAAAAGCGATCAGAGGCTGGTTTTGGCAGGGTGTCTGGTGATTAGAGCAGAGATCTTGTAAAGCAGGATGCTAATTGTGCTAATACACTGACTAGACTGGAATAATGTTTACTCTTAGCAGGGATTTCTGCCTTATTTCAAACATCCCTTTTCATCGTAGCAGATTACTCCAATGAGAAAGAGTGGACACAATGTTAGTCAGGGAAACTGTTTACTATTTACAGAGAGAAATAATTTCATAATATCAGCTATTTACTTACTGAATTTGCACAATGACAATTGACAATATGACAATTTAAAATATACATTTTAAACAAATAAATCAATTAATAACCAAGAAGAAGAAGAAGCAGCAGCAGAAAAAGACAAAGAAGAATTATATATAACAATAATAATATAATAAATAAATATAAATGTTTATTTTTATGTTTCTATTAATATATTATATACACTTTTTCAA
>CM041793.1:72390125-72532625 GCA_023376895.1 Aspiorhynchus laticeps
TGAGTAGACCAGATAAAAAGGAACTAAATAGACCAATTATAGGTTTGTAAACATCAGGGATGCGCGCGCATCATGGTTGCAGAAAACCCGGGAGAGATAGCCTTTACTGCTAGAGAATTACACGGATATGGTACAAAATAATTCGATTTAAAAAGATTACAGATTATATTGATTAGATGTCATTTTCAAAATGTTCTCCGCATATTACAAGAGCTTGTCACCCAGCGATAAGCACTGTTATGCAACGAAATTGACGTTAGATAGTGGAATAGTCTTACAGATCCGAAACAGGGATGACGTTTTTGTGGGCGGAGCCTATCCTGTGGCAGAGAATGACGGTTTTCCAGTGGTAGTCTATGGAGCTATGGAATAAAATAAATTATAAAAAGGTACATTTGATTTTAAATTTCAAAATTCTGAGTTTATTTCTCACAATTCCGAGATTATATCTCACAATTCTAATAAGGAAAAACAACTCGACATTCTCTCTTTTCCCCTCGGCTCTTCTGGCTTTTTTCCCCTTAGAATTGACAATCTTACTATTTTGAGTTAAATGGAGTTATAAAGCCCAAATTAGGAGATATAAACTTGCATTTGCGAGGAAAAAATTCAGAATTGTGTCAGAATTGTGAGATAAAATAAATAAACGTTATTTAAAAATGTTAATAGTAATAGGTTTAAATAATATGTCATGCTGTAACTGTAGGGCTAATACAATACGTCCCCTATGAGCAGAATATGTCAATATTATGTAGACCTATTGTTTAAATCAAATGTATGCTTTAAAAGAAGAGTAATTATAGCAGTTTCATCCAGTTCCGTCCGTTTAAACGTCTGCACTTAGCTTCAAATGGCGTATTTGATGACAGTATTCTATACAAATTATTTGCATTCCGATTTTGACATCAAAAGGCACAAAAATATTTTTATTTTACCCGTTTACCTCCACTTGTTATCAATGTTTTTCTGCAACCACTATGCGCGCGCAGCTGCAAGTGACGTAACTGTGACGTCTACTCTGAATTGGTCTATACACAGGTTAATTACAAACAGACAGCTGAACAGAATTAACTGATAATCACACTAATAAACCTAAACGGGGACAGGAACAGGAACTAACCAAATATGGGCACAAGAGGAAACACAAGACATGGGGAACCAGGACTGACGGTAGTAGTAGTAGTAAGAGTTTTTGTGACAGACAGTGTGTAAAATGACGGGCACAACACAACCGTGTGTCTGGGTCACAGGGCCGGGCAGATGTCAGCTTTTCCTCTGAGTAATTGACAGAGACAGGAATAGTAAATCCAGGTCAGCAGGCCGCTTGTAGTGAGGGGTCAGTATGCTGGACAGAGATTAGCTCTTTAGCCAAGTTCACCTCACTGCGACGCACACTGATCTCCCACTCACTGAAAACACAGCCTAAACATTACACTAAACACATGAAGGGTACTTTTGAGAAGTATGTTTAAAATTTTTTATATCATTTCTGCAGTATTACAGTAAGAAAAGGTTAATGCTAATGCTAACAGAGAAATAAGAGCTAGCATAAGCAAGCGTCTGATTAAAAACAAAAACTAGCACATAGTACACATACTAAATACTATGTGAATTTTGGCAAATGTAGACAAAAGACAGAACACAGATGCTAGTATGCTAATCTGAACTTATGCTAGTCAAAAGAGTGGACCCTATTGAATATTTTTTAGACATTTTTCAAACTATCTTCTTTTGTATTCTACAGAAAAAGGAAGACATGCAAGTTTGGAATGACATGAGGGTGAATAAATTATGATTCATTTTCATTTTTTAATACTGTGTGTACTTGGTTTCCACAGCAAACTGGACATGTTGAGGCATGTTTACTCTCAGGATGAATTCAAGTTCTTGTTCTAATAGCAAATGTGGAAACGGTTCAAGAATGTGTAACGTTTTAATGAGCCAATACTTAATTTCAACCTTGGAAACTATATCAAAAAAGCATAATTTATTATGTAACCGCAGAACGTGTTCAAACAGAAGCACAACCTAGCAGAAAGGCCTTTCATTGCCTCAGAGGCATTAACATTGAAAACTGCACCCAAAGGGAGGCTGCTGTGAATCACAGAATAACAACTCATTTGTTTGGAATCGGCTCTGAAGGGAAAAAGATTCATTAAAGAATTGTTCGGAGAGCAGATGAGGGATTTTTTTTTGTTGTTGTTGTTTATTGTTATTCATCTCATGGTTTTCAATTACCGTGACCAATTTCAGACAAAGAAAGAGAAAGACAGAAATAAATAAAGGTTTGCATAATTATGAATTGCAAAGTTAAAAGAAAAAAGAAAATACTCTCATTTTCAGAGAAATTAAAATTATATGCAATATTCATCCTTTGCCATAGACTATATAATAATAATAATAAATATTTGTTATAATGTCATGCATTTTTATTATTCTATTTATTACTATTTAACTAAAAATAACAAGTAATAATAAGATATAATGTTTTTTATATATATATATATTACTCAAAATTAACATATAACATATATAACATTTATTATTGTGTAAAAAGTATAGTATAATTATAAGTGTCTTTGAGCGGGGCTGAATCAAAGATTACAGGCTAATCATATGAAGATACAGTGCATAAAATAATTATAATATTAATTACAATATTGTAACTATATTATACATAAATTATGAATATTAATATAAATAATAATAAAATATTATTTAAAATGTATTACTACTACAACTACTAATGGCAATATTCATCCTTTGCTATAGACTATATAATAATTATAATAATAAATTAATCTTCATTATGATATTATATATTTTTTTATTATTCTATGTATTACTATTTTAATAAAAAATAATATTACAACAACAATATTATTATAACATTTATTATTATGTAAAAAGTATACTAATTTAAAATAATTATAATATGAATTACAATATCGTATCTATAAGTATTTTTTAATATTACACAATTAATTATAATATTAATATAAAATAATAATAAAACATAATGTAAAAAGTAATATTATTGTTATACTACTATTGTCAATATTCATCCTTTGCCCCAGACTATAATAATAATAATGAATTAATATTTGTTATAATACAATTTTTTTTTATTATATTACTATTCATTACTGATTAAAATAATTATAATATTAATTACAACATCATAGCTAGATTATAAGTAAATTATACATATTATAAATATATAATATGAATATAATTATAATTATAATATTAATATAAAATAATACTAAATACAATGTTATTATAAAATATGTTATTGCTATGTATATATATATATATATATATATATATATATATATATATATATATTCATTATTATAAATAGTTAATAGCAATATAATAAATATGAATATAATATAAATTATATTAATATGACAAAGCAGTGAAATTAGATTATAGTAAATTGGGTGTAGTGTCATGATTTAAGCCAAAGATTGAACCTGTAACCTGCTCATTCTCATTTGGCTTCATCTTCTTTTAGCTTAGCTTCGTAAGTGCTGCGGTGGATGACAGGATTTTAATTTGGCCATTATGTTTGTTTAATGGCCCGTCGTAAAGAGAAAGAAATGGCCGGGTGTACACCTTTTTCCTTTCTTTGTGGAATCTGTCCAAATGCTTGATGAGTTTCCAAAACTCCAATGAAGGAGATTTGCCTTGCTAGACAGAATGTAAGACACACAGCTGACTTCATCATAATTACAGTACAGAGCTTTAATATTGGCCATATATCCATCCACATAATACAGTGATGCATGAGTATCCAAGTTCTAAAGCTGTTATGTCTGAGAGGAAGATGTACTGCGGCACTGTGAGGCATGTCAGCTTGTCACTTCCCGTCTGTGTTGAAGCGGCGGAAAAATGCACCATAACTTCATATGATTAGCCTTTAATCTTTGATTCAGCCCCGCTCAAAGACACTTACACACACACACATATCTTTCTATTTTAATCACAATGTGTGATGTAACAGCTCCAGATGGCTGGATTCTCTTTGTTTGGAAGCTCACTTGCCCATACAGCAAAAATATATATTTTTAGAGATTTGTCTGACCAAAACATATTGTAAACAGAACGATTTAAAGAAAAATTGTAAGTGAAATACTAGTTTTATATATAATCGCGATTAACCGCTTGACAGCACTAATATATATATATACAGTAGGCCTATATATATATATATATATATATATATATATATATATATATATATATATATATATATTTTGCAGATAGAGACTTATATAAACTAAAACTGCCATGCAGAGAATTGGCGGTTCCTCTCTCTGTGGAAAAAGATGCTAGCGTCTCACCGTGTGTCTGCCAGACCTGTCAGTAAGGCTGTTTTATCAGGTCACATTGCCATGGATTATGGATGTTACTGTGGCAACCTGACAGGACGGGAAGCTTTGTCTCAATGTCTCTCTGTCTTCCTCTCTCTCTCTCTTTTCCTGCATGTGAGAACTGAGCAGTGATTTCTGAAGGGTCCTTCTAGCTCGGAGCCGTGCTTTCAGGCCGCTTCACTCCATCAAACAGCTGATAAAACGGTCCAGAGAGAGAGAGAGAGAGAGAGAGAGAGAGAGAGAGAGAGACTGCTTTGCCTGATGTGTATACCGGGGCTTGTGAAATTGACCAGATAAACTCCAGTAAGTGTGAATATATCTCACCACAAATAAATGTTGTTCTTTAATATTATAAGACTACATTAAACAAGCTACCGAATGCTTGAGCGAGTTTTTGATCATATTATGCGGGATTTGCAAGCAAATCTGTTTTATTTTCTTCTCTGCGTACCGTCTGAGTATAAATGGTCTGTTGCGAGAAACCATTAATAAACAACGTCTAATGATGCTTCAGTAAACAGAATTTGTCAACTATGCTGAATAGCTCACTATTTGCTAATACAGAGAAACGGCCACCAGGGGCAATTTAATAAGATTTGAAGAGTCCTAATGGGTGCTGCTAATGATTTCATATATGTTTGGAAGAGCTAACTGTTAGCATTCCCATTCATCTCAATGAGAACGTAAACTGGAAGTATGCGACTTGGATGGATCCCAAAAGATGCCTGTTCAAAAACATTTCACGTTATTTTTTATAGCAGTGCAGGCAGGGTTATTATTGTTAACTAAAACCAAAATCATAAAAAAAAATCATTACTTGAAATAAATATGAACTTAATTCATATAAAAACCTTAAACTGATTTTATTACATTTCTTATTTTTGTTTTGTTTAGATTAATTTAAGCTGAAGTACTAAAATAACTAAAACTAAATACAAAAAAACTATACAAAATATTTAATAAAAAGAACTAATAGAAATGACAAACACAACAAAATTACTAAAAATGTATCTAAAATTCAAATGAAATATACAGATACAATCTAATTCGGAATTTGAATAAAACCTATAATAGCATATCAGTAATACTAAAATAACTGCTAGCAAGCTTATTAGTATACTCATCTAGTAGGCTAACCTGCTAGAATAATTCTAAGATGGTCAACTAAACATATAATACTATATGTGACACACATATATATATATATATATATATATATATATATATATATATATATATATATATATATATATATATATATATATATATATATATTCTTTTACAAAATATATTCATTATTTTATTTGCATATTAAACACTTTAACAATGTAACATTAAACATGTAACTAACAATATATATATATATATATATATATATAAATAACAATTTAATTAATTTTTTTCTAATAATAATTTATTATTAATTGAATAATTAATATTGTTTCTAGGAATTCTAAAAATCGAAATATATTTAAAATTATATATATATATATATATATATTTATTTTTCTTGTTTTGGCCATTGTATATTTTAAATGCATTTAATTGCATTGCAATACTGTATGTATTTGCAGGAAGCACATTTAGTTGCTATATTTCCCATAATTCTTTGTGGCAGCAAGAGAGGCTATATAACATATTTAAAATACTTAAAAGCCTTTAAAAATTTGGTCAACTAAGATTATATATGTGTGTGTGTGTGTGTGTGTGTGTGTGTGTGTGTGTGTGTGTGTGTGTGTGTGTGTGTGTGTGCGTGCATGCGTGCGTGCGTGCGTGTGTGTTTGTTTGTTGTTTTGTTCTTTGTTTATGTTTTTGCAAAGAATTTCATTACATCTGAATACCAAATGTTAAATTTTAAATGGTCATTATGTTTTGTCCTCAGAAAGGTGTAATAATGGCATCTACCAACAACTGACGCTAACCAACACAAATTTGACCCCCTAATGGTAACGTTTTGAACTTCTTTCATTGACTTCTGTCTTTTAACTTTATATATTTCACTTTATAAAAAAACACATTTAACTCTCCGTTTACTTTTGTGCAGCAGTGTAAGTACTTCACTATCTAACGACCAGCAGATGGACTCAGCATGTGGAAATCATCTGGGCCACACACACAATGCGCTGATCGGAAGAGCTTTTGTCATCCAGTAATTGTTGCCATCTTCAGTCTCTAATCTGTCACAGAGTCATTCTGGTCACTGATCTGAGACAGCTTTACTGTCTCGTTAAAACGTTGGGTCTGAGAAACACATAAAAAGAAATGACCCTATTAGTTTGAAAGTACAAAAACATTTCACATTGATAGTTTCTATAGAATCTCGTGTGTAGCAGTGGTAGCTAATATATCAGACTAATCAGCTAGCATTATGCTAATCTAACAGGCTAGGGGGCAAAGTAGCTGATCTGAAACCAGCTCCACGGTCTACTTATTTTTAATGTGGTTTGACATTTTATCAAAATGTGGGAGTGGGAAATTAGCTTGGAGCATGTTGTAAAATAACTGTCAAATGTTTAGCTATTTTTAGCCAGTTTTATGTGCATGTAGGGCTTAAACTCCCATTCAACTCTGAATCCAAAGTTGCATCTGAGTCGTCCCTGAGTCTAATTAAGATTGAGACAGTCCCACTGATGCTTTAGCACAGAGACAAAGGCTCCGTATCGTGACATGTTTGCGTTGCCATGGCAGTCAATGGTCTTTTGAACGTCCCTGGACAAATAAGCCCCATTCACACTGCACGTTGGTCCTGGAAAATTGCCAGAAAATTGCCGGAGTGCCTTCTGTGTGAACGCAAACACGTCCCGGGATTAATTCCGGGATTGATCCCGGGTTGGGACCTAGTAACATTGCTGGGTTCAGTCCCGGGACGAGCGCTGTGTGAACAAAAGCCGGATCAATGCCATAAAGGGTGCGTCGTAGTGATGACGCATTTTATCGTTCAACAGTTTTACCGGGAGTTTTGAAGGCAGATCAACGTTCACACGACGAAAAATATGTAAACTGGAATGAAGCAGCGATCAGGGAGCTCCTCACTATCCGCGCTGAAGCTGAAATCATTCGCCAGTTTAGTGAAATGGTGAGCGGCGCATTATACACGTCACATGAAAGGTCACGTGTCTTTACGGGATCTTTACGGGTTGTGTGTGAATGCACGCACAGATTCCGGAAAATCACTGGCAGTGTGAATGCAGCAAATCTGACGATCCGGGAACAAATGCCGGAACACATTACCCGTGTATTTTCCGGAATCTCTGTGTGAAAGGGGCTATAGAGACTCAAGCGCTAATTAGCCAACAGATTGAAAAAGAGGCTCAGGCTCCACATGTTTAGAGCAGCTTTATGGCCACTGTTTTAGGTTGATGAAGCGGTCTTTTTACACGGCAAAAACCTGTGGGTGGTTGTGGCGACTTCTTAGATCACGTCTAGGATAGGCTAGGCTAGTTAGTCTCAAAAATTGTATTTGAATGGATTAAGTAATGCAAGTACCTTAAAAAAAAGTACTTCAGAACCACTTGACTTTCTTGATTTCTTGCATTGTGTTTTTGCTCCAAGGACGTTTCCAACATACCGGCCAGACGATCTTTCTACAAAAATAACATTGACAGTTATTCTTATGTGTTTGTGTACGCCCTGAAGGAGAACGAACAATGCGGAAAGGCAATTCATTTCGCTTCATTATAACCTTGCTTCCGCTGAGAGTTCACGGCTCCCAGGAAGCTTTCAAAATGCCAGCGCACATAAATGCAAAAGGACGACACAAAGCCATAAATATTTTCACGCAGATTACCAGCTTGAGGGCCACGGATCTAAAGTACAAAATCTGATAAACAGAGATTGATTTTTTTTTTTTTCTAACATCACTTTTCATGGAAACCGATTGCATTCTGATTCATTTGTTGCTCTAAAGAAGCAACTAAATTAAAATAGCAGAGAAAAAAACATTTATTTATTTATATTATTATATACATATATTTATTTATTTATAATTTATTATTTTATACTAATGAGATTTTCATGCTATCCCAGGACAACTGGAACCAATGAGATTGTAAGATGACTTTGACAGGATTGGGCCATTTTCCAGATGAGGCTCATATCTATCAGACGTGTGTGTGCCTCTCTGACAAAGGGAAATGAAATGGCACTGAGGGCAATCGAATAAATCAGCATGTTCATTCCCCAGCTCCTACAATGCATTTCAACCCTGCAGCATTTTTTATACTAAATAGGCACTTTTTACTCTAAGAAATCAGAGTCTGGTGTGAGACGTGAGCTCTTTTTCAAACCTTAATAAGCTACCTTGCTACTTCCTAACAACGTCTTAACTGAAATGGAAACCTGTAAGTGACAGAATTGGAACACTTACATGCACTCACACATGCACTACTCCAATTTACAATACCAGTTAACAGATATCTTTCTCAGAGGTGTGGCTAAAGGTTCTTGCTCAGTAACGTCAATACTGTAGAACAGGGGTGTCAAACTCAGTTCGTGGAGGGTCACAGCCCTGCAGAGTTTAGCTCCAACCCTAATTAAACACACTGGATCCAACTAATCATGTCCTTCAGGCTTATTTGAAAACTACATGGTTTGTGTTTTGGAGCAGGGTTGGAACTAAACTCTGCAGGGCTGCGGTCCTCCAGGAACTGGGTTTGGCATCCCTGCTGTAGAACGTTCATTAAAAATGAAGTCTTTAATAATGTTCTTAAAACATTAGCACAAAAATGTCATTGTTCTTTTTTTTTTTACTTTTTAAGTCAGACGTTCTTCTAACATTTTGTAATAGTTACTTATTGTTTCAAAATGTTCAGAGAACATTCAAAAGTAACGTTCCCATAATTTTTGCAAAATGAGAGAATGGAATGTTCACACATAACCCAGAAAAGCATTTAAAAACATTTAGAAAAATGTCCAGTGAACATTCAGAAATAACATTTTCATAAATAAATCGAAGCATTTGCAAAACATTATTAGCGCATATTTTTCTTACCTGGGATAATGCTTGATGTTAGAATGTTGCTAAGCTAATACAGTGATACCAAAAAACTCTCATGGCAATACGTAACTATTTTACGCTTAGGCAAATGGTGTTTTGTTTTGCTTTCTCCTCTGCACTTCCATGTTCGTCAAGAGCTTACGCTATACACCTATGTTCTCCGTAATCCGCTAGAAACCCACTCTCTCCTGAAAGCGCGTACGAATGTTAGCGGAAGCTAGAGGTTCCAATTAAATATGGATATTTTTCATACACAAACGCATTGCTTTAGAAGGCCTTTATTAACCCCCTAGAGCAGTGTGGGGCACTTTTTATGATGGATGGATGCACTTTTTTGGGCTTCAAAATTTTAACAGTCATTCACTGCCATTATAAAGCTTAAAAGAACCAAGACATTTTTAAATACAACTCCGATTGCATTCATCTGTGTAATGAGGAGGCAGTGTCGTTCAGATCCATTTGCAGCTTTATTACTTCACAAGACAGGTCATACAGGCATACGTCAATCTCAGGCGTCAGATACCACGTAGGTAGGACAGAATCATAAACAGTGTTCAGGCTAGAGATCAGGGCAGGCGGCAGACAGATAATAGAGCAGATCAACAAGGCAGGCAGGGTCAGTTTAGGCAGGCAGATTTCTTTCATAAACGGGTAAACAGTCCAGGTCGGCAACAGGAAATCAAACACAGGAAAAACGCTCAGAAATGTCAGCATAGCAAAACAAGACTTCGCAGTGAGGTAACGGGGAGAGCAGCTTAAATAGACCAGAGTCAATGAGAAACACCTGTTCAGGTAATCAGTCTCAGGTACGGGGTATATGAGAAATGGAGTCCGAAAGAAGGTTAATACTCAGGTGAGGGTTCCCTCTGGTGGTGATCGGAGGGAGCCACAGAGGCTGAATTCGTGACAATCTGAAAGAAGAAAGTCATATACACCTAGGATGGCTTGAGGGTGAGTAAATCATAGAGTTTTCATTTTTGGGTGAACTATCCCTTTAACATGTTGCTAAACTAATAGAGTGATATGAGACATTCTCATGACAATTCATAACTTTTTTTACTTTTTGGCGAATTGACGGCTAAATCATTTGAATTCATATGAGCATACAATCTCAATCATACATTCACATGAGATCTTCTTATGCCCCTTTGACTGTTAGGGGTGAACATTCATTCTTACATTTCAAATCATAAATTTTCATACAAATTGCATTGTACGATCTGATACAAAATTGCCACCTCATAAAATAGTTACATTTTCTCGTGAGACAGCTTAATGATATAAAAACAGTTTTTTGGTCTCCTACACCCTTCATCCCTTGAAGGGATGAGTCCTTCAGAATAGAAAGCATTTACTTAAATATGGTATCTAGACTTATTTTACTTCTGTAATGTGATGTATTTCTGATTGCTGGATATTTGATGAGAAAAAAAAATTTAGGGAAGCACCTCATTTTTTTCAATTGGATCATGAAAACTTGACAGCTTATAAGTGGCCAATTTAGAACATGACTATATTACATTCCCCCTCATTTATATATGCACACACTCTAAAGCCATCTTTCTCCCCTTCTCTTTCTTCTTTTTAATAGAGGCCAGACATAACACTCTGTTCTCCATGTGTGCCGTGCCACACATGTCTTTTCTGAAGCACACACCCTTGCTAAGCAGCTCTGGTTCTGTTTAAATTGTTAATTACAAAGCCTTGCATCATTGCGTGTGTGTGTGTGTGTGTGTGTGTCAGTCCATTTTATACATTTGCCATCACTCTAGGGTTTTAATGTTAACAGAGCTTTGGAAATGGCCCAAACCTCTGACAAGAGCTGCCCACTGTGACATGTTTTACAGATTATGCTGGCTGTGGAAAAATTTCCAGCCCGACACTTACGCAGAAACAGTGTCTAACTGGCCTGAATATGATCATGTGATGGTTTGGGAGTCAAATTATAACAATTTTATTTTCAAATGCCTTCACTGCTGTCAAAATTCTCACATTTTTTGTGTTTATTTTTCAGCCAGGTGTGACAACATGCTACGTTGCTTCACCGCGTGACCTCGGAGCTCAAACAGAAGTCCAGATAAGGATGTGGCCACTTGAATACCCCTGTGTGTTTTCCATAGTTCAGTTCCCAGACTGAAAAACCTCTGAGTCAATGCCTGAGAATGCAGAGCGGGCATTGAAAACTACTGCAGTCTGCACAAATGCCCTCTGTGTGACGATACATGCAGATAATATCAACAAAAACAGCTTGAACCATTCTCGCTGGTTTAGAGATACAGCACATACTTTTAAGGGAATGTACTGTGTTAAATACAAGATGTGACATGCTGTCAGTAACCACAGAAAACCATTTAAACTTCACCCTCAGTTTGAAAAAACAAATCATTGTGTTTACATTAATTTGGTTACAACTGAATTCAAATGTGCTGCTAGCATTTTTGTTCAAGCACTTATATTAGTTCTCCCATGTAAAATTATTAAAGTTGTGCATTACTAACAATACAGCTCATTACTGTAATATCTAATATGATTAGCTTGTACTGAACCCTGAAAATATTAATTTAAAGAGACAGTTTGCCCAAAATTGGGATCCAGTTTTGTTTTGGGCCCCACTGACTTGCACTATATGGACCCAAACAGTTGAAAGAAACACTGTTTAAAATATATATTTTTTGTGTTCCACAGAAGAAAGAAAGTCATGTAGGTTTGGAATGACATGAGGGTGAGTAAATGATGACAATTTTTATTTTTGGGTGAACTGTCCCTTTAAGAAGTAGATGGAAGTTGATTGTCTTGTGAGTTTGTGAGCTAAAATACTGACATGTTTATTTATTTATTTATTTTTTGGGCATATACCGTGTGGTCTTAGACATGTCCTATGGTAAAAATCCTCTAAAAGATGCTCTATTAAATCATTAAGGAACGTGAGGTACTCCCACGTAAATAACCAGTTTTGGTACTTCTCTAAATACTGTATAAGACGCAACCGTTTATACTGTTATAGCTATATTTATTCTGCGTCTGCATTATGGAGTTGACATAAAGCTTATGTGGAAGATATTATACAAACATATTTGGCATGTCATATTTTTAATTTCATCCGTGTGTGCACCAAGGGCTAAAACACAGAGTAAGTGTAAACAGGCCTTTGCGGAGCCCGTACAAATGTCAACAAAAGGACGCGCACAGGAGAACTTCCAAAATATTGAGCTTTCTGCTTGCATGGCTGTATGCTAATTCTGCACAGCCTTTAAACCTGACTGATAGTGTGTTTTTTTTTTAAAGGTTTTATTTCCGTTCAAACACAGCCCTCTGAGGGCGAGCTCCTTTCCTCAAACTTTGACACGATGTCAAGGAGACTAATGAACTGTGTAGAATCTCTTCATGCGTAACGATGGCTGTCTGTCAAATCAACGCGCAGCTCAACTCGTCTGAACAAAGAACATCAATGTCAAATGATTTTATTTAGTTTATTTGCTGCTTCTATGCCAGACAAACATGTTTTTTTGGTCCATGCACTGTGAAAGCATATATCATACGGCTTTTCATATGTTTTTCATCTCTTTCTCGCTCCGTTTTGCCTTTCAATGCATTTTTTTCTCCCTCTCACAAAACAGACAACAAGCCCTCACCACCCCCGGAGAACGCAGGGCATGATGCTCGCGGTGAAGAGGAGTCTCTTTGTTGCAGTCTCAAAGATAGCAGCGGCTCTCACTCCCTCTCCAAGACTGCTATCAAATTATTCCACCGGGCCCTTGAGCGTCACCCCACAGACCCCCACGCATTTTTGTGGATACATATAAAGGTTTTGTAGCTTTCTGGAACTTCAAACTCCAAGCTGAAGGCTTTTTCTCTGTTGCTCTTTTTTCCTTGGTTGTTTTTTTTAACTCGCACACACACATACTGTACATATTAATCGGTAGATACTGTAAATAGATAGCTCATGGTTTATAACTAAACAGAAATATGTTTTTGCTGTCAGATTTTATAAACATCTACCAGTAGGACTAAACTGTATAACAGCTTGATTTTGTTGGCCTATCCACCTTATTTTTCAATGCGGAAGTTATATTCTTTGAATGTGCGAGGCTTCTAATTAACCGCTATAAGTAAATAACTAGTAGAAAAACAAAGTGCCGTAAACAGTAAAACTATTTCTGCTACAAGCCAGCATGTTTATGACTATGACAAAATTAATGTGATAGTAACTACCAGTTTGCCATATAAATCAGCATATCAAACTGTTAATGACAATGAAACTGGAAGCTTTGCACATTCCAGTGCTTTTATTGGTTATCTGGGTACTTTTTGCCTACGGTTTTACTTAACTTTCAACTTAAGGTGCGTTCACCCCATATCGTAATTACCGTAATTACTAACTTGTAAAAAGCATTCACGTCCTTTTAGAACTCGTAATTACAACTTGTGAATTGGGAGTTTTCTGAGAGCTACGTACCACCTGACCACCTCAGATTCATTACACGCTATGTTTCGGCATTGATAGTACGATAGTTCTGTGTCCGAGTCCAAGGGTGTGAACAGCTTCAAGTAGAATGTCACGTGCTGTCATTTCAAAATTACAGTACTTACGATATGGCGTGAATGCAGCATTACATAGCAACTGTTTATTGCCTACTATGCGTATTAGGATGCAGGCACTTTGTGAGATAACTTCCTGTTCATAGTCACATGACAACAAAATGGCTGACTTCACGTTGGTTATACTCAGTAAACTCCATGGCTGCATCTGAAATCACATACTCTCTGAGTAGTTACTTCTTTTGAATAAGTAATTGATTATTCGCAAAAACCCGCTCTCCTTAGTTACTGTTGCTATGTCCGATAAGCCATGCCGCTCTTACGCAACACATAATTTTCTCATGCAGTAAAAAATACATCGCGGTGCAAAGAGGAAACTGACGACATGCCGACAGACAAGACAGAGCAGGTTACTTCTGGTATGAAACAAGGTCTCAGCTTTCAAATTTTGTCATTTTTTAAGAAATTCAAACAATAAATACAGATTTGTGGCTCTTTAATGTGTCGTGACAGATCCCTATAATGCCTGTTCAAGTGACACGTAAACCATTCATCTTTTCATATTAACTTAAAGCATGAAATAAACATGAATGAACATAAGAACATATTTTAGTTCAGCCTTGGAAAGACATCAATATGCAACATTGTTCAAGTTTAAGTCCACCAAATTGAATCTATTCTCCTCTCTGATTTGTTTGTCGGCAAGATGGTGAATTCAGCGTCATGATTGGTCAGATCGCCTGCCAGTCAAGCTCTTTGTGAACAGTCAATTACTTCGCGAGCATTAAAAGTGTACACAGAATGTACTTTTTGTAATGTGTGTATGAATGTAATTCGTACTTACTACATGTTGACATTGCCATGATGCAAATCCTCTCCGGTGGCCTCATGGGATAGTAAATTGTAATTATAATACTATATAGGGGAAGTACGTAATTTTGGATACAGTCTATACCACCTGTAAGGAGCTATCTGTTTGCATTTCTATTGATCATTGGCACTTGCTTGGCTGGCGCATCACTAGGAGAAGTGCGCAATGCTAACAGGTAAACCTTTGACCACTATCACTTATTTTAATTTGAAAGAAAAAAGAGACATATTTATAATGATGTAACCTGCTTTGCCTTTTCTGATTCTTTGTTAGAAAACATGCCAGACTGCCGTGTTGTGTTATGTGTGAAAAAAAAATGTTGATAATAAAAATGAAAACATGCCAAACTAAACATTTTTCAAAAATGTCAGCCTTTATTTAGTCAATATTTAAAATGTTTTAAAGCACTTTTATCTCTTACAATGTCTGTATCATTATACCACCTTTACATTTTGACTGTATGCCTCACAAAATAAATATAATTGTAATTTTGAAATTGAAACATGTAAATCATTGAACAGATTCGATTTGTTAATTCCATTTCTTACTTTTAAATCAATAAAAAAAATCCAAACCCACTGAAATGAGTTATTAATATGTTTTCTATTTAACATTACATTATATTAGAAATGATGTATCATATTTTCAGTCTGTTCTTAGGAGTAGAAGTATGAAAGTGATGGAAAGCTTGATGTAGGGGACAGAATGAATATCATCCGCATCATCACTCAGTGAAATTAATAATTGATCAGGCAAACTCTAGACGCCAGGGGAAAAGTGATTTTTCTTGAGGACCCGCGGTGACAGATGGCGATCCACCAGATTCCAGTCTCCGCCCAGTCGTCTCCGAATCCCCGCCCCTCTCCGTGACATCACAGGCGCTCCGGCCCCGCCCAGATGCGATGCGAGAAGCGTTTGCCCAAGAGCCACAAAGGAGCACAAAGTGAAGTGACCAACTCAACACTACAACTGCGCGCTGCTTTGGATAAACATAACAGGAATGCAGAGGTGAGTCTATGCCATCGTTGCGCTTTTGTGCCTGTTAATCCTCTTGGCTGCTTTTGAATTGATTCGGATTATATTTTGAAAGCTCCGAAATGTTTGTGTTACTGTCTCAGCGCTCAGGGTTTTGTTGAACACTTGGAACATTTCAGCTGCTTTTACACACCTGAAGTTGAATATATATCAGGTGTATTCAAATTTTAAATGCATAAACTTTAATGGGCAGATTCTTAAAGCGACATGAATTATATATAGCCTACATAAAAAAAGTATAAATGTTTTTAGAACTAAAAAAATATTAATTTATTGATTGAATGAACTCATAAAACTTAGAACTGAATTGGACGTTCCCAGAATTTCCCTTATAAACACTACGTAAAATATATGTATTGTTTGAAAATGTACATTGGTTTCTTCAAACGTGTATTTTAAATGGCTAAAAATCATTATAAATATAAGTGTTTATGCCAAGATAGCCTACCATAATAACTGCAGTTGCTACTACTGAAAAAATTATTAATATGTAGCCTACTGTAAATATGATTTCTCAAAGATGTGATTAAAACAATGATTGTAGTAGTCATTTTTTTTTCTTTTACAAGAAAATACTATTTCGCTATTCCTAAAACTGTACATTGAATTCAGTGTGTTACTTACTGTTTCTTTGTAATTGTTTGTAAAATTTGCTAGCTGTTTCTTATTTCTTAGTGCAAACTGTTTCTACTCATTTTTATGTGGTAAATTTGGTTACAATAGTTCATTTTAGTTACTAATCTATTAAAACTATGGTTACCATGGTACAGTTTCATTAGGAACAACTTGTTCTGGCTTGACAGTTGGTTATTTGTTACCGTGGTTATCAGTGTTTGATAGTCACGACCACCCCGGTGGTCATTTCTAATGGTGAGGACATCCTATACATTCCCCCTCTCTCTCGGCTCTCATTCCCTCTCCTTTTCCTCCCTCCCCTTCCCACATTCCTTTCAGACTTTGAATGGAACAGGACTGACCTGTGGCATAACTCAGCCTCGTTTTTCTACAAGACCTCAGCTCCCCCTCTTATATTAACAATTTATTTTCAAGTTACGTGGTGTATTAAATATTCATGGCTTGCAGAACAAATGGCTGCTGCTACTTTAGATTGGTATGGTTGTGTGTGCATGTGCATATGTGTGTGCGTTTGTGTGTATCTTCTTTTCATAAGCTTGTTTGTAGTGAAACTATATTTGTTGAGTCAGGAAACATCTCAAAATCTTGAAAAGTTAAGTCAAAACAGTTCCAGATCCGATACAAGTTAACTATGTTGACAATCTGCTGCCGATAACCAAAGAATAAATTGTCTTTAAATAAATTAAAATTGAATAATAAATTGAATAAATTGGACTTGCTCTTTGGTTTGTGAAAACAAACAAAATATTCTTGTAGAGTAACAATCTTACAATGGAGTTTCTTACAAAGCTTTGCTACAATATGTCAAGAATAGTCTTGAGAATTTAACAATTATACATGTTAACATGAGACTAGTCTGATTGTAATAACTTACTAACCTTGTATGTGCTGATTTAGAACAATGTAAGTCATCAAGTCAGTAAAACCAATAGCTTTTGTATGATACACACAAGGATAACAGAATGGAACGTGATAA
Organism: Aspiorhynchus laticeps; assembly: GCA_023376895.1. NCBI lineage: Eukaryota > Metazoa > Chordata > Actinopteri > Cypriniformes > Cyprinidae > Aspiorhynchus > Aspiorhynchus laticeps. The sequence continues at coordinate 72,407,558 of CM041793.1, forward strand.
TGTTGGTATATCATAACAAGAGGTTTATCTAGTTATGTTTAGAAAACATTGTAAACGTAATGTAAATATGTATGTTTTTACGAACTGAGTCGAAATTAGTTTCTCTCGTAATTGACCAATGAATACTAATCGGTCTTAAGGAAGCTGTGTATATTTGCATTGTTCAGAGTCACCCGATCCCGATTAGACATATCTCTTAAAGATTGTTTGCGTGAGAAGAGTTCTTGCTTTCAAAAATGAGTTGTACTGTTTTTAACTTGACACATCGTTAACAAAAAAATTATAATAAAATAAAAAAGCAAGTCACGTCATGCAAAATCCAAAATTATCCGTCTAAAGCAGGGTGCTCAAACTCGCTCCTGGAGGGCCGGTGTCCTGCAGAGTTTAGATCCAACCCTAATTAAGCACACCTGAAGCAGCTAATCAAGCTCTTACTAAGCATACTAGAAACTTCAGGCAGGTGTGTTGAGGCAAGTTGGAGCTAAACTCTGCAGGACACCGGCCCTCCAGGACCGAGTTTGGGCACCCCTGGCCTAAAGTGTGTAAAGCTGTAGTGTCCCTTCTTTAGAAGTGATTTAAAGAAGCATCCTTAGCTCAATTTTTAGCACAGCATGCTAATTTAATTAAAAAAGTAAAGAAAAAGTACAAAAAACAAAAAAACAAAAAGGCAACTCCAAAGTCCAAAAGTTATCCATCTGAAATGTGTATGGCTACAGTATACATATAATATAAAATAACTAAAATGAATGACATTTCACTGATTGTTTTTTGTGTTGTTCGGGGGGAAAAAAACTGAAAGACGCATTGTCCAAAATTGTCCGACTGAATGTGTATGACTACAGTGTACATTCTAAAAGCGATGCATTTAACCACAACCTTTAAAACAAACTTTTGCAAATTTAATTACCATTTAAAATACCAAAAGTGAAGTAAAAAGTATATATATCAAAATTTGTAAAACCACAAAAAGTAAATAATAATAAATGCAAGACATATTGTCCAAAATCACCAGTCTGAAATGTATACAGGTTTAGTCTCATTTACGAAGAAACGAAGAAAAAGCGATACATTAAATGACAACCTTTAATGCATGCTAATTTAAGAATCGGCACTAAAAATGTTGAAAGTAATGAAAAACCACAATAAAATAACTAAAAAGACAACATGTCTCAAATGCTGTCTTGTGAGACACATTTGTCCAAAATTGTCCAAATCGTAAAACTACCAATGTAAATAGAATAAACTACCCATACAGCTGACCTTGTATGAAAGCCCAAACACTTTCTTCACAGAAGTGCCCATCAGCAAAAAAAAAAATCACTCTTTCCATTATTTGTGTCTTGTCCACTGTACATAAAGCCATGTAAGTCCAGCTTAGAACAGCAGTGTTAAAATCCCCCTCCAGTCAGATGGCAGCCGACTGTGAAAAAAAAGCCAGGGCATAAAATGGCAGATCGTTTTACGAGGATTTAATGTTTCAGAGTTGGCCATCAGGAGAGATTACATTGCAAGTAAATTGTGGCTTTTACAGCATTTATCCTGAGGCAAGCAGGCCTGATATAGTTCAGCTCGCATCCAAGTGGCCTTTCCATTCCCATAGCCCTTCCAATATGAATGACTGTTATAGACGGTTTGCGTTATGATACTATATTTAAAGAAAGCCGCTAGTTTCAGTTTAGCTAAGGGTAAGTATTACTCCGAAGAACCTAGAATTATATACTCTCTTTTGCTTTTTCTGTGCGTCGGGATGAGGGAGTGTATTGTTGATGGTATCAGTGGGTGTCTTTAGCTGGGATCAGGACCAAGACCTGGGCGGTTTGTTTTCAGGACTCAATTAAAGCCTGTTGTCTAACCCTCTGATTCCTGATGATTCATCGGCCGCAGATGTGTTTATATATAAACTAGCCATCTTGGTTCATTTTAGTTCAAGTTGAAGCATGAAACGAGTCGAGAACAGTTTTTTTTTTTTTTTTTTTTTTTTTTTTTTTTTTTTTTTTTTTTATCAAATTAAATAAATTATATTTAGCTGAAAAAAAAAAATTTTTTTTATTTATTTTCAAGACTATTAAACACGCTTTCCGCTAAAATTATCATCATAATTTTGGGTAAAATATTTAAAATCCTAGTTTTTCAACCAACTGTTTGTGAATTTTTTCATGATATTTAATAATATTAATTTATTTCAGGTTAAATTGCGATTTTAAATTGTGAAATATGTAGGCTATTGTGTTGTATATGTATAATTTGTGCTGATTATCAAATAATGTACAATAATGAAGTAAAAAAAAGATAGATATTTTATAGATATTATTTCAATCCTTAGGCCTTCAACCAGTGGTCTGTGAACTTTTTTGACATTTCTTCATGACATTTTTGAATATTGATTTAAGTTAAATTGTATATGGTAACACTTTACAATGTGCCATTTGTTAACATTAGCTAATGTATTAACTAATATATTATAACTATATTATATATATTATAACTAACTATATATATATATAATGTGTGTGTATGTGTGTGTGTGTGTGTGTGTGTGTGTGTATATATATATATATATATATATATATGTATGTATGTATGTATGTATGTATGGGTATATATTAATTATATTTTCCTAGGTTTTTAACCATGGGTCTGTGAACTTTTTACAATGTGAAAGTTAAAAATTATATAATGCATACATTATTTAATTCTATAAAATTATAATAATCTCATGGCAACCTGCACTTGAACAGAATTTTATTTTATGTTATTTTATTTTTAGCATTTGTGGAAAACATGCACAACTGTCATTAAAATTGATATAATTTTCTTAGGTTAAAAAGTTAAATACTAGTGCTGGGCAATTATTAATTGCGATTAATCACATCCAAAATAAAAGTTTTTGTTTATATAATATGTGTGTGTACTGTGTATATTTAGTATGTCTATATAAAGACACACACATACAGTATATATATTTTTTATATATTTACATGTATAAATTTATATTCATATAATTTATATTATACAAATATATTTAACATAGAAACATAACATATTTTTCTTAAATATTTACATGCATGTGTGTGTATTTATATATACATAATAAATATACACAGTTAGGGATGCAACGATTATAGATTTTGTTGGTACGATTATAGTCTGAGGAATAATCACGGTTGCACGATTATTACGATTATTATGCATTTATTCATTTCACAACATAAAATCATTAACACTTAAGATATTAAGTGTTATTTATTACTGCCTTTTGAAACAGAAATAACACAGTAACCAATAATACAGCACAAAATATAATGCTAAAGAAAAAAAAGTCCATCGCTCCTATTGGAATTAAAAAAGGTGACCTCTGCTCTGTAAACATCCATGTCAGTATTTCTCTTTTGAATATAACAAATGGAAATAGATCACAAATGTATTTGGTGTTCATTTTGTATATTCTTTCTACATTTCTTTTGGACCTGAGGTACAGAACTTGGAAAGATGGTGATTTTTTTTTTTTTTACTTATGAATAATACTATAACAGGGATGATAAATCACAATGTTAATTAAGTATTAATATTAGTCTTATATTAATAACTTTATTTATCCCACAGAGGACACTGTTACCAGGGGAATAAACTAAACTATTATTGTAATCAACTGTCATCCATACTTATTCATTTTAATAATCTTTATTCATCTGATTACATATGGCCTGAGAAAATCATGTCTATTATTTTGGTTTTTGAGATCGAGATCGAGCAGCCCACACAAACATTTAGGAGGATAGAAACTTGTCAACGCTGCCCAGCGACTTTCATTAATAAAATAATTAGATACTGGATCGCTACATTATATTAATCAGCAAAGAGGGGGTAAAATGACTGGTTAAATAACTAAACTCAAATCTACATTGTTTGTAGTGACGCGCATATGCAGGTAGGCTAATTCACGCACGCAACTCTCTCTCTCTCTCTCTCTCTCGCGCTCTCTCTCTCTCTCTGCACTATTTAATCTCTGTTTGAAGCGGGCAGAATGCTAGAGATAACGAACTTCACGTCAGGTTGTCCTTGCCTTCACGTCGTGCATTAAAATCGTTTATTGTACAGCAAGAACAGGTTGGCTAGCTGTGCATTATCCTTATGTATACTCTTTAACAGCCATTTTAACGGCAATATTTAAATGACGCCCTGGTCATTCTTGGTGTATAAAATGGTCCCACACTATCGACTTCAGACATTCTCTGGTGGAAATAAAGGATCGCTGTTTGGTTCCTCTATAGTTAATCTAGTGTGTGTAGTAGCCTCCGTGTCTCTGATAAACACGTCATTTTAAGCTGGTGCACCGCTAGTGTAACTTTGTTTTCATTTTGCGCAAGTTGCAACAGTTCCGTTCCGTGCAACAGAAACACTCGGTGTAGCAGAGCCTTTACGATTAATTAACCGTAACGCTTTAAAGCGCGGTTAATAGTAAAACCGGTTAATCGCTGCATCCCTATACACAGTGCACACACACATTATGTATGCAAAAACCTTTATTTTGGATGTGATTGATCGTTGCCCAGGCCAGCACTTGCGGGGAAGTCGTGGCCTAATGGTTAGAGAGTCAGACTTGTAATCCAAAGGTTGTGGGTTCGAATCTCAGGTCCGGCAGGGATTGAAGGTGGGGGACTGAGGTGCCCTTGAGCAAGGGTGCATGTTCACAGTGTGTTTGTTCACTACTCACTGCTGTGTGTGTGCACTTGGATGGGTTAAATGCAGAGGACCAATTTCGAGTATGGGTCACCATACTTGACAATACATCACATTATAAATACTAATATATATTATTTAAAAAAGTTATTATATTAAAAGTGATACATTTAAATAGTTTAGGATAAAATGTGACAGATTTGCTGTTATGTGTTTGTTACATGTAAAACAGGAGCATCTTCACCATAGATTCACCTCAATCACTGCTTCAGCTGACTGACATGTGCTTGCCATCTGTAGTTTGTCTGCGTTTCTTAATGTTTCTGCTTCCTGTATTTGGCCCAGAGGAAGCTCAGGGTTATGAGTGAGATTCTTGTGCTTTTTATGTTCTATCTGCTGAGGAATGATATTAAATTCCAGTCTGTGGCAGCTGATTTCCAGCTGGAGGGCTTGAGATCCACCGAACAGCAGGAGGAGGAGAGGGGAGGGACGCGAGCTACTCATCAGCAAAGCATTTCCTCTCTTTCTTTTTCTCTTTTCCTCTCTCGCTGTTTCTCCTTTACTCTCTCAGTCTCTCCAGAGCACTTCCTGACATAGTTTGGCCACTTCCTGTTGCTGTAAACAGAGCTGTCGTCCAAGCGAATGCATGACCCTTCCCAAATCATTTTATTGTTTTTATTTTTTTGCATGCAAAATATAATTTCTTGTAGTTTTGTGTTCTGTCAGTTGAGATGTTCTGGACAAGTTTTGAGAAATTTGCGCTTAATCCTGTTTTAAAAAAATGTTTTTCATTAAGTACTTTCCACTTATTTATGTGCATTTGAATATTATAATTTATGCTTTTCTTATTGTCTTTTTGTTACAACTTTAGTTACTCTAGTTTAATATCACAAATAATCTGCATCTTTATCACAGTTATTTAATATAAACTAAGTATATTAAATATAAAAAAAATAGCTTAAAATGTTTTTATTAATTTAACTGTTTTATTTGGTAAATAGTTATAAATTAATTAAGTAATATTTATTATTAAATATTAATATAAAATGTACAGATATATTAATATAAATATGATTTGTATAATTATTTATATTATAATTATTTTACATGTTACTTATATTCACCTGCATTATCTAATAAATAAAATAAGTAGCCTATACTAAAAACCTTATTATTATTATTAAAAATAATTGTGCAATATTTGTATTATTTAATATTAATGTAAAATATATAAATAAATAGCAATCAAAATATTTATAACTAAATGTTTATATTTATTATTTATTGCAATTATTTTACTCAAATAATTTATTTTAATTATATTAAATATTTTTTTTATTATTTAAAAAAAAATGTCAATATGAATTTCTGGTTAGGTTTTGAGAGATTTCCCCTTAAACCTAATTTAGAAGACTGTCGTAATCAAATACATTAGTTCTTTCACACTTTTGTAAGGAGGAAAACAAATGTAATGTAATTTTTGTGCTTTGATGATACTTCATTTAGTTACTGAAAGCTTTTGCTGTTGAATGAATATCTGACCAGAACAAGCATGTGTTTAAGCCTCATTTAATGAAGTGTTTCATACATAAAGTCACAGCAAACCAACTCTGAAAGTCAGAGATGAAGAAAGAGTGCTCAACTTAGTCGATTTCAGAATGATTTTCATTTAATCGAAAAACTTGTCCTTTGCGATTCCATCTGTTTTCTAGCCAGAAGGGATGTATTGGCATCTGACTGAATGCAGAGGCATTGTACAATACATGCATTTGAGATGCAGGCTGTCTGATATCTGAGACGAGGGATCTGATTGGCTGTCAGTGTTCTGGAATTTAGCCAATCGGCCTTTGGTTCTATCCGAATGACTGAGAGCTTGAAGTGTCAACTTGAGTTTCATTAATGCTAGACTGATAAACTGAATTTATTTTTGACTTTCTCATCAGAGCCGCCCTGATACACCCTGCAGAGTTTAAAAGTCCAAATTTGTGCTCGACTGTTGTGATTTATAAACGGCTGATATCTAGAAGTGCAGATGGCCAATTCATTACCTTTGTCACTTTGTGTTCCTGTTGCTGCATGATTTTGATGAATCTTATCATTTTATCCTTTTTTGTGTCATTGTGGCTATTAGTTAAGATAATTTCCTCTCACAGATAATCTGCATCTGCATAATTAATATTTAATAAATAAAAAATATATATTAGACATAAAAATGACATATCTACTAAATTATTATTATTATTTTGTGGTAAATAATTATATTACAAATGATTTAGTAATTTAGTGATGTTTTCCTATCACAAATAGTGGTTGCATCATGGAATGGAGAGAAATATCTGCATGGTTGAGTGATGCAAGACCTCTGAAGTGAAAACGGCACCACCCCAGTAACCAAACAGACACGCGCCAGAAAATACACACAGACATCCTGCGCTTCAGGTTTTATTTCATTGCAGGCCACATTTGGTGTGTAATGTAAAATATGATTCCATTGCTCCATGAACATGTTAAATGATGAATGTGTTGGGATGGGATGCCGGCTTCCTGTCAGCACTGGTCTCCAGAGAAGTGTGTGTGTGTGTGCTGTAATAATTAGGTTTGACTCCATGGTTTTGCTCTGGTTAGTCTCTGCAGGCTTTCTCCTCCCACCAAGGACTTCACTCTCTCCCAAACACATGCACACACACTAGTGAAAACTCAGAAAATAAATTATGTGCTCGCTGAAGCACTGAAATCGCATCCTGTAGGGGGTCTCATGTCCAATTACCAGAATAAATATAGCCAGAAACTATACGAATACTCTACCAAGTGTGCAAACATAAACATCGCCAGTGTTTGGTTTTGTTGAATATATATATATATATATTGTGTATTTTGGATGGATTGTGATGGTTGAAAATTGTAAATAAACCAAAGATTATCGGAATGGTTTTACAAGCAAAAATATTTCAGCTTTTCTACCTCAGTTCAGTGTGTTACTTGCAGTTTCTTTGTAACTAATTGTGAAATTTACTAGCAATTTCTGAGTGAAAATTGTTTCTACACCATTTTTTTTTTTTTTTTTTTTTTACAAACCCGATTCCAAAAAAGTTGGGACACTGTACAAATTGTGAATAAAAACAGAATGCAATGATGTGGAAGTTTCAAATTTCAATATTTTATTCAGAATACAACATAGATGACATATCAAATGTTTAAACTGAGAAAAATGTATAATTTTAAGGGAAAAATAAGTTGATTTTAAATTGCATGGCATCAACACATCTCAAAAAAGTTGGGACAAGGCCATGTTTACCACTGTGTGGCATCCCCTCTTCTTTTTATAACAGTCTGCAAACGTCTGGGGACTGAGGAGACAAGTTTCTCAAGTTTAGGAATAGGAATGTTGTCCCATTCTTGTCTAATACAGGCTTCTAGTTGCTCAACTGTCTTAGGTCTTCTTTGTCGCATCTTCCTCTTTATGATGCGCCAAATGTTTTCTATGGGTGAAAGATCTGGACTGCAGGCTGGCCATTTCAGTACCTGGATCCTTCTTCTACGCAGCCATGATGTTGTAATTGATGCAGTATGTGGTCTGGCATTGTCATGTTGGAAAATGCAAGGTCTTCCCTGAAAGAGACGACGTCTGGATGGGAGCATATGTTGTTCTAGAACTTGGATATACCTTTCAGCATTGATGGTGCCTTTCCAGATGTGTAAGCTGCCCATGCCACACACACTCATGCAACCCCATACCATCAGAGATGCAGGCTTCTGAACTGAGCGCTGATAACAACTTGGGTTGTCCTTGTCCTCTTTAGTCCGGATGACATGGCGTCCCAGTTTTCCAAAAAGAACTTCAAATTTTGATTCGTCTGACCACAGAACAGTTTTCCACCTTGCCACAGTCCATTTTAAATGAACCTTGGCCCAGAGAAAACGCCTGCGCTTCTGGATCATGTTTAGATATGGCTTCTTTTTTGACCTATAGAGTTTTAGCCGGCAACGGCGAATGGCACGGTGGATTGTGTTCACCGACAATGTTTTCTGGAAGTATTCCTGAGCCCATGTTGTGATTTCCATTACAGTAGCATTCCTGTATGTGATGCAGTGCCGTCTAAGGGCCCGAAGATCACGGGCATCCAGTATGGTTTTCCGGCCTTGACCCTTACGCACAGAGATTGTTCCAGATTCTCTGAATCTTTGGATGATATTATGCACTGTAGATGATGATAACTTCAAACTCTTTGCAATTTTTCTCTGAGAAACTCCTTTCTGATATTGCTCCACTATTTTTCGCCGCAGCATTGGGGGAATTGGTGATCCTCTTCCCATCTTGACTTCTGAGAGACACTGCCACGCTGAGAGGCTCTTTTTATACCCAATCATGTTGCCAATTGACCTAATAAGTTGCAAATTGGTCCTCCAGCTGTTCCTTATATGTACATTTAACTTTTCCGGCTTCTTATTGCTACCTGTCCCAACTTTTTTGGAATGTGTAGCTCTCATGAAATCCAAAATGAGCCAATATTTGGTATGACATTTCAAAATGTCTCACTTTCAACATTTGATATGTTATCTATATTCTATTGTGAATAAAATATAAGTTCATGAGATTTGTAAATTATTGCAGTTTTATGATGCTAATGTTAGCTCTAATGCACCAGAACAGGTCCAATTCTTCTTCATAATGCATTTTGTCATAATACTTCACGTAAGGTCGCAAGAAAATGTTTTGTTGTATTTATTTAGAAATACTTTTGATAATAGTTGGGTAAATGTGTACTGGGATTTTGGCTTGGTAAACGTTTTACTGCCAGTATAAAGACTGATAATGGCTGAATAAAAACAAATGAATAATGATAAAAGAATAATAAGGATTATGTCTCATACCTGGCGGAAGTGTGAAAGGTTATGTTTTTTTAAACTAGTTTGTCATGCATTTCTTTATTTCAACACATTTAAAGGTAAATGCTAGTATTTTAAATTTGTGATTAATCATGATTAATCACAGTCCATGACTGATTAACGCGATTAAATTTTTTAATCGATTGACAGCACTATTTATAAGAAAAATAAAATCCATATGAATTATTTTATATGATAAATAATTGTGTTAAATAAAAATAGTAACATTTACGTTATGAAATATTAATATAAAACAAAAATGCATTACTGTAAAATATACAAATAAATATACATAATTTATTTTTAATAATAGTTATTCATATTTTAAATGTAATTATTTGTTAATGATATTAAATATAAATATTTTAGTTACAGTTTTATTTTTTAATAAAATTGACATAATAAAGAAATCTAATTAATATTATTATATACTTATTACTAAATTATGTTAGTCGTTATTAACAAGTAATTAATTCATTATTTTATATTAATTATACAAAAATAATGAAATTGCAATTTATTTAATTTTTTGTGATTTGCGAAGAAAAAACAGGTTTGCTTTGAACCAATTGCATAATTTTGCACAAATTTTATGATTATACATCAGTAAGGTTTTATTGCTACTAATTTTACTACTACTACTACTTAATAAAATTATACTTACTATTATAATATTTCACTGAAAAAAAATGACATTTACAACTTTAAAATGACAATATTCATATTTATGGTTGTCTTAATCGCTTAATTTACATCTAACCATCAAACATTTTTTCAGAAAACTGCAGGGAGATCTGAAATTGTCTCTTTTCTTGATAATCACTTCTCATTACAATTATAATAAGGTGTTTATCACAAGTTGCGTTTACGGAAACGCAACACATGATAAACACCTTATAATAATAATAATTACATTTAGATTTTGTGCAGCCCTACCCCTTATACTGTAAATTATAGTCTGAAGCATGAAACTGAGCTTGTGTAGCTAGAAAAGTTTGCATCATAGTATATTTTAAAATTTGAACAAATGATTGTTGGCATATATACTTACAGCAAAACACTTTAATCGTTAGCAGATCTCCTGAATCTGACATTTAGCGGCCAAAAGCATGACTTCTGCAGCGTTGCAGTCCACGTCTTATGACTGTTCTTTCTCCCTGAGGAATGGAACAAACCTAAAAAAAGCACAATCGTCATCAGTTTTCACAAGCACAATAGTGTTGCATTGTGTTTCATAATTAATGGGGACTCAGCACAAATTCAGTCCTTGTAATCCCCCTAAATGCCCCTGAAAGTCTCGTTGTCAGTCGGCGTGACTCCTGAGGTAAATCTTCACTGGCTTACGTTGAACGTGCTGGGCTTTATATGTCTTTCGGAGTGTTTGGTTTGGTTTGTGAAGATGGACGGGGGCGAGCAAGTCTTCATTGTTATGTAGAGCGTTTCTTGAGAGAAAACAACACAGTTCATTTACAGAGGACTTTGTTTAAGCCTCGGCTAATCCTGACCTCCCAACAGAAATGAAATCTGGCATCATTTTCTTCTGCCTTTGGAGAGGTACATTTGGGAACACAATTCACTGGCCTTGAATTGTTTCTTTTTGAGTATTCATGTATGCAAATTAAATTCTGAGTGTAATTGAAACAACAATATGATGTTTTCTCCTTTGACTTGCTGTGCACCAGAAATAAAATTAGTGCACATGCTTCGGCACAATGAGACAACTGTAAGGTATTTGTACGTGTGGCACGGGGTTGAATTTGGCTTGCAACCTTTCCTATTGCATATATAATTGTATTTATTTTGCATATAATATATTTTGCATAATTGCACATATATATATATATATATATATATATATATATATATATATATATATATATATATTTTATGTGTGTGTGTGTATATGTATATATATATATACAGGTGCTGGTCATATAATTATAATATCATCAAAAAGTTGATTTATTTCACTAATTCCATTCAAAAAGTGAAACTTGTATAATGTATACATTCATTCCACACAGACTGATATATTTCAAGTGTTTATTTCTTTTAATTTTGATGATTATAAGTGACAACTAATGAAAACCCCAAATTCAGTATCTCAGAAAATTAGAATATTGTGAAAAGGTTCAATATTGAAGACACCTGGTGCCACACTCTAATCAGCTAATTAACTCAAAACACCTGCAAAGGCCTTTAAATGGTCTCTCAGTCTAGTTCTGTAGGCTACACAATCATGGGGAAGACTGCTGACTTGACAGTTGTCCAAAAGACGACCATTGACACCTTGCACAAGGAGGGCAAGACACAAAAGGTCATTGCAAAAGATGCTGGCTGTTCACAGAGCTCTGTGTCCAAGCACATTAATAGAGAGGTGAAGGGAAGGAAAAGATGTGGTAGAAAAAAGTGTACAAGCAATAGGGATAACCGCACCCTGGAGAGGATTGTGAAACAAAACCCATTCAAAAATGTGGGGGAGATTCACAAAGAGTGGACTGCAGCTGGAGTCAGTGCTTCAAGAACCACTACGCACAGACATATGCAAGACATGGGTTTCAGGGTCCATGTCAAGCCACTCTTGAACAACAGACAGCGTCAGAAGCGTCTCGTCTGGGCTAAAGACAAAAAGGACTGGACTGCTGCTGAGTGGTCCAAAGTTATGTTCTCTGATGAAAGTAAATTTTGCATTTCCTTTGGAAATCAGTGTCCCAGAGTCTGGAGGAAGAGAGGAGAGGCACAGAATCCACGTTGCTTGAGGTCCAGTGTAAAGTTTCCACAGTCAGTGATGGTTTGGGGTGCCATGTCATCTGCTGGTGTTGGTCCACTGTGTTTTCTGAGGTTCAAGGTCAACACAGCCGTATACCAGGAAGTTTTAGAGCACTTCATGCTTCCTGCTGCTGACCAACTTTATGGAGATGCAGATTTCATTTTCCAACAGGACTTGGCACCTGCACACAGTGCCAAAGCTACCAGTACCTGGTTTAAGGACCATGGTATCCCTGTTCTTAATTGGCCAGCAAACTCGCCTGACCTTAACCCCATAGAAAATCTATGGGGTATTGTGAAGAGGAAGATGCGATATGCCAGACCCAACAATGCAGAAGAGCTGAAGGCCACTATCAGAGCAACCTGGGCTCTCATAACACCTGAGCAGTGCCACAGACTGATCGACGCCATGCCACACCACATTGCTGCAGTAATTCAGACAAAAGGAGCCCCAACTAAGTATTGAGTGCTGTACATGCTCATACTTTCCATGTTCATACTTTTCCGTTGGCCAAGATTTCTAAAAATCCTTTCTTTGTATTGGTCTTAAGTAATATTCTAATTTTCTGAGATACTGAATTTGGGGTTTTCATTAGTTGTCACTTATAATCATCAAAATTAAAAGAAATAAACACTTGAAATATATCAGTCTGTGTGGAATGAATGTATACATTATACAAGTTTCACTTTTTGAATGGAATTAGTGAAATAAATCAACTTTTTGATGATATTCTAATTATATGACCAGCACCTGTATATATCCTCCCGAGGTACCCCCCCCCCCCAGAAAAAGCTTAATGAATTTGGTATTTTTTATAAGAAAAAATGGAAAAATAACATTTTTGAAATATTACATTTTATTAATATTTTATTCGATGTCCTCTGTAGAGGCCACTAGGACCAATCAATTTATATGTTTCAGGATTTTCTTTTTATACCAAACCTTGTTTAAGGATGATAAAATATATACCAAAATTATCTGATATACCATTTTGTTTTATGCAGTATGTGTGTAAAAATGTTATATATGTACAGCGGGGAAAATAAGTATTTGACACATCAGCATTTTTATCAGTAAGGGGATTTCTAAGTGGGCTATTGACACAAAATTCCCACCAGATGTAGCCATCAAGCCAAATATTGAATTCATACAAAGAAATCAGAACATTTAAGTATACAAGTTGAGTCATAATAAATAAAGTAAAATGACACAGGGAATAAGTATTGAACACATGAAGATAACAAGGTGCAAAATGGCATAGAAAGCAAGGAGATCACCTGAAATCTGTCAGTATTGAGAGAGAACCCCTGCCCCCTATCAGTACTAATTGATATCAGCTGCTTTAGTCCTAATTGATGGCCTATAAAGGCTTCTCATTACCTAAGAGTAGGGTTGTGACGGTGAGGAAATTTTCCCACCGGTTAATCGATGTGTGACAACACCGATAATACCGGTATTACCGTGGGTGGAGGGGTCGTTTGAGTTTTCCCTCTTTTCCTAGCTTTCCTTCGTTTTAAATAGCCTGTAAGCGCCATGCACCTGTTACTTTCACTTTTAAATTCACGGCAATTCGGCGTCAAGCAGTTGTTTGTTTTTAGTTAGTTTGAGTTTTCCCACTTTTCCTCACTTTCCTTTGCTTAAATAGCTTATAAAAGCCCCGTTCGCGTTTTACTTTCATTTTTAAATTCGCGGCAATTCTGCATCAATTGCTTGAATTCAATTCAAGCAACGACAAAATACAACGTAGAACAAAGAACTTTTATTAACAAAACGAATAAAAATACACCATGCTATATGCCTAATATAAAATAACAAATAACTTATAAAGTTTAAATAGGTATACAAAACTAAAAATCAGTAAAGAATGAGGAACAGATAATTATGAAATGTAGAACATTTATTAGCAAAACGAATAAGAAAGTTTGGAGGCACGGACGGCATACGCCTTTATGTAAAATAATGGGGGGAAATATGCACAGTTTAAATAAAATAAAAATCAGCATACTGTGGAACCAAATAAATGAGAAACGAATGTTTTAAAAAACGTCCATTATCACTTAGATCAGTGGTTCTAACGAATCCGTCACGAATCCAGATGCGGTCCACCGTGCTGAATGTTACAGTCTGCTGAACACAATTAAAAAATTACTTTCAGTTTTACAGTTCATTTTAGTTTTTACATTAATTAAAAAAATTACTAAACAAATATAAGCCATAATGTTATGTAAAATAATTGAGTTTTTCATATATTATTTTCAGACATGAGCAGATCTATGTACTCATGTAATTAATGTTACGCATTTAACGAACACTTACAAGCGCGCACTTTGGCAGAATTCAATTCAAATAGTCATCAGCAGCCATTAGTTCTGTAAAACTGAGCATCAGAATGAACAAATTTGTTAAGGGAGAAAACGAAATGTGGTAAATGCCAGTGAAGGAACGCATTCAAACAAGAATAGCATCATCATCAGCAGTGAAGAGAGTGCTGGACTCTCGGTTCGCCCCGCGCCACTCACTTGAAGATGTTCAGGGAAAAAGAAACACCCAGCAATCATCCTTAATTACAGACATGTGGCGAAACATCTCTAGAGAGAACCTCAGATTATTAAACTCGGAAATGCTTTCCATATTTGTATCAACATAGGCTTCATTTGTGAACGCACACTTTCTGCAGTGTCGCGCGTCAAGTCACGCTTCCGCGCGCATCTTACAGACTGCAACGTCATTGTGCTGTTACTCCTTTCAAGCAGAATTTTACAAAATTGGTCAGCTCCCGACAGCATCAGGTGTTTTATTAATGGTGAGTAGAATTATTTATTTATTTACTTATTTATTTCAATAAATGTAATCATTTAGATATCAGAATATTTAGGCTATAAATAATATTATAAATCTGGTTGGTTTGTATTGATGACGTAATATGTAAATGACATGCGTGCGGCCAGTGAGACTTGCACTTGGACCATAGTGCGGCCCGGTGGAAAAAAACGGTTGAGAACCACTGACTTAGATTAATGGCAGAAGTCAACAGGCTTTTCAAAATCCAAAATATTTTTAAAACAGGCACTTTTACATTTCGTTTTGAAACTCTTCCGCTATCGTCTTGTCTGTCTGTCTCACCTCACTCTTCTCGTCAGTCAGCTCGACTCACTCTCCTCAGGTGTGATAAATGAAATCTGATCTGTGATGCGTGACTGTCGTTCGTTCGGTGTGCTGCATTCAGCAGCCACGTTCAGTTTTAATTGTAGTGTCCTCTAACTGAACTAAATGATTTTTATTACTATAAAAAAAATCAAAATGACGGTGTGGGACGGTGCAAGTGACGTAAACGGTGTTGCGCTTAACACCGGTATCACCGCCAACACCGTATATCGCGGCAAGCCTACCTAAGAGGCACACAGGAAAGACTTCATGATGGGTAAAAGCAAAGAACTCTCTGTAGATCTTCGTAATCTTATCGTTGAAAAGCATTTTGATGGGAATGGTTATAGGCGCATTTCCAGAATGCTGAATGTTCCTGTGAGCACTGTGGGGGCCATTATCCGGAAATGGAAAGAGCATCAGTTCACCATAAACCGGCCACGATCAGGTGCTCCACGTAAGATCCCTGTCCGAGGAGTCCAAAGAATAATCAGGAGAGTTCTCCAAGAGCCAAGAACCACTCGGGCAGAACTTCAGGAAGACCTTGCATCAGCAGGTACTGTTGTTTCAAAGAAAACTATAAGCAATGCACTGAACCGCCATGGCATCCATGCACGCTCACCACGCAAGACTCCATTGCTGAACAAAAAGCATGTTGAGGCTCGGTTAAAGTTTGCGAAAGAGCATTTGGAGAAGCCTGTGGATTATTGGGAGACTATTGTATGGCAAAATTGAACTTTTTGGCAGTCATTCTACACACCATGTTTGGAGAAGAAATGGCACTGCCCACCACCCCAAGAACACCATACCAACAGTTAAGTTTGGGGGTGGAAGCATCATGGTTTGGGGCTGCTTTTCAGCAAGGGGTACTGGCAGACTTCATATTATTGAAGGCAGAATGAATGGAGAAATGTACCGGGACATTCTGGATAAAAATCTACTGCCATCTACCAGAAAGCTGAAAATGAAAAGAGGGTGGACATTTCAGCAAGACAATGATCCCAAACACAAGGCCAAGGACACAATGAAGTGGTTTCAAAGAAAGAAAATCAAGCTGCTTGAATGGCCCAGTCAATCACCTGACCTAAATCCCATAGAAAATCTATGGAGAGAACTGAAGATCAAAGTTCATAAAAGAGGCCCAAGGAACCTTCAAGATTTAAAGACCATTTGTGTGGAAGAATGGGCCAGAATCACTCCTGAGCAATGCAGACGACTGGTCTCTCCATACGTCTAGAAGCTGTAATCACCAACAAAGGCTTTTCTACAAAGTATTAAATAAAGTGTTCAATACTTATTCCCTGTGTCATTTTACTTTATTTATTATGACTCAACTTGTATAATTAAATGTTCTGATTTCTTTGTATGAATTCAATATTTGGCTTGATGGCTACATCTGGTGGAAATTTTGTGTCAATAGCCCACTTAAAAATCCCCTTACTGATAAAAATGCTGATGTGTCAAATACTTATTTTCCCCGCTGTATGTGTCTATACACTGTATCTAATTTGCATATTAATGTGTGGACAGCATGTTGAAAAAATAATTGTCATAATGGGAGTAATAATTTTCCAGATTTTCATAATAATATCTAATATTTCATAAGAATATTGGTATATAATTTATTTTCCTATTCAATTGTTATGTCTCTCAAAATGCATAATAAACATGCTTTTAGTCCTGGGGCCCGTTTCAATAAGGAGGTTCAACCAACTCGGAGTTTAAACTTGAACTCGGTGTTGACGAACGGCTGAATTGTGTTAGTTTACTCAACTCTAAGAAGGTTGACTCTGAGTTTAGCGTGTGCACCACGACTATGAAAAGTCATGATCAGTGGAGCTCCGAAATTACGATTCACCATGGCAACAGCTCCCGCCAAAAAGACGTCAGCGTGCATACTTCCGTCAATGCAACTTTAATTCTTAATAACTGTCAATAACTTAATAACTGTTATAATATCAGAGGTGAAAACTATAAATTATTGAAATAATATTCATTTTAATGGTATCCCATGGCCACAAAAAAAAGAAAAGAAAAAAGGAAAAAGACAGAAAGAAGAAAAAAGAATGTGGCAGCAGCTAAAAATGAAGTCTGAAAACACAATTCAATCAAGGTAAAGCAAGGTAAACATGAAAGGTTCATGGGTGTGGGATAAATGACTTTACAAACTTATGACATTAAATATCATTCAATGTCTATTTCAATGCGCTGCAGCTTTTTCTACATAGTCTAACACTCGTTTCACATAATTAAATATTCTCTAATCCAACCTGTTACATTTCTTAATTAGAGTAATAAAATTAACTACTGACTTGTAGACAGCAAGAAGGCAGAGGGAGAACCTGCACCAGCACCACTGACAGATGAAGAGGTGATGGTCAAGTATTGAAAGATTTCTAAAATCCAAAAATAAAAAGAATAACTTTTGCTTTTGTATTAGGAAATAAAGATGACCAAAACATTGTGAATAATTAGTTTATTTAACAGCTGTGGTGGTGGTTACGGCTCGTACTACCGATCTGGCATCCTTCCATTCCATACAGTAATCAGGGACCGCTCAAATAAATATGCACATGAATATGGTGTAAAAAAATTATAATAAAATAAATAATATACAGTATTTAGTCTTGTTTCCATGAAGGAAAAAAAAAAACTAATTTAAGTGATTTTTTATTTTATTTTGCAAATTATCTGGCAATGCGGTAATAAATTAAAAATAGCCCATTCTTTTTTTCTGTTTGCATTAAGATTATTTTTCTTACCCTATGGAGAACACTTTTATATTTTAACAAGACTAAATATCTAGATATTTTTTTATCTATAGAAAATGGATCTTAACTTAAGAATTTTTTAATATTTTTACTTGAAATAAGACAAAAATACTCAGTAAGAAAAGCAATTTTGCAGCGTGAATGAATGAATGAGGTATTAAACATCGCTTAAACTTTAAAAAGGGGGAGGAGACCGATAGAAATTCTGGGTTTACCAAAGAAAACCTGCTCCCGACCAGGTTAGGTTCACAGCGTAAGTTACCACGGTAACCGACTCTGAGTATAAGTTACCTCTCTTTCTGAAACGGGCTTGACTTACCCTGCTTTCCCGGGTTTGACAAACCTCCCATTTTGAAACGGAAAACCCAGAGTTTCCCTCATTTCAGGGTTAACATACTCAGAGTTTTCACTTAACCTCCTTTCTGAAACAGGCCCCTGGTGTCCTCTACAGTGGACATGTATGAAATGATGTCCTGTTTCATAACAGGAAGTCATATTTGGATTTGAAAACCCATAACATTTTCCTGAGATGTTGCTATGACAAACAATTTGAAAATTATTCAGATTTAAATGACAATTACAAAATATAATCATATTTCCATAAGGATGTACAATTTTACACTAAATTAATTTTAGGCATCTTTAAAGACCAATGAGAGGGAGAGGGAGTGGTCATGGTCAAACTTCCAAATATTTAGTATCTCTAAAAAGCCCTGAATGTGCTCTGTACAGGACATCCAGACTTAAAACGGTGACATGAGATCTCTCTCTCTCTCTCTCTCTCTCTCTCTCTCTCTCTCTCTCTCTCTCTCTCTCTCTCTCTCTCTCTCTCTCTCTCTCTCTATATATATATATATATATATATATATATATATATATATATATATATATATATATATATATATATATATATATATATATATATATATATATATATATATATATAAATATATATAATACAATTGTGTAATATATCAAAATTTTACATTAAAATGCTACATAAATAATGTACAGCATATTTTATATGGCACTTTTATTTTTATTTTAAAGGTGTGTATGTATATAAAACAGTCTAGAAAAAAATTGTCAGCCTTTCTGATTGTATTGATTGATTTATTGGTGGTTTTTGTTGGTTCATTCACTCGACTCATCCTTAGTCAAAAATATATATTTTTTTCTCTCTCTGAGAAATATGTTTGATAAAGAGGCTTGCAATGTCAGACTCATTTGCAGTAGCTGAATCTTGTCAGGTCGAATGACCTATTCACACAGAGACGATAAATGAAGTCGTCATTTAATGGACTCCTGAAATTAACCTCTTATGGGCTCTTTGAAATATTATCTTCCACCCACATCCCCCTGCACTTTACCTGAGTAAATCTTTTGTTTTAGAGTCAGTGGTGAAGTATGGACTGCAGGGCAGTGGAGGGAGAAATTGCTTTGTCCTCTGCAGAAGGGTCAATTATATATGAGGTGGTCATATTTACCATGTGATGAGCTGTTGGCGGAAATCGCACTCGCCTTCCTCACCCAATTAGCTTGTCAAAGTAATATAAAACTCTTTCATATCATCATTGGAACTAATAATAAAATTTTATAACCGCAGGCCGTAATGTGCCACGTTATCTCAGTTATTGCCCCAATGCCACGTTTTGGAAATGTAATTATAATAATTCATTTGAAATGACAGGTGTTTTAACGCAGGGGGGAAGGATCGGTTGTATATGGATGTGGTAATGCCGCTCTGTTTGAATTAATTAATTCAGCCAAACACTGTGCTTTATCTGTATGAAGCTGTCTGAAGGACGATGATTAAGGAGGAGTGCTTGAATTTAAACTCGAGGTTTCCGCAGAGCTAACAATATATCTAAAAGCATCTAAATTCCCTGGCCTCCAGCTTGAAGTGCTTTCCACTCATCTTCTGTGAGTTACGTGCCACATCCGAGATAAGAGTTCTCATGTCTTATGGGACACCCGAGAGTCGTGGTGTCCCATAATTACCAGTGTTTCATGTTGTCGACGGATGGTTTGAAACATCTCTCTGGCTGAATATTACAGGGATGTTGCTATATGGGAATAGCGGGGTTTAGTTTCCCATTCCAGGTCCATTAACCGTTCTTGTAGTTTTTTGGGGGGGGAAGTATTGAGAGTTGTTTTGAGTTTTATATATTTTTTATATATTGAGTTTTACATTATATCATTCTGTCCATTTTGGTGGAAAATAAGTGTTTTAGAACGGCTAATGGAACCAAAATCATCATCTTTTTTATTTTATTTTTATTTGCATAATTGCTAATAGGCCTATTTGTGTATTATGGGGATGTTGACTACATGGGAATTGCAAGGTTCATTTTCTTATTCAAGTTCCATTAAAGGTGCCGTAGAATTGAAAACTGTATTTACCTTGGCATATTTGAATAATAAGTAGGTGGAAATGACATACCGTGAGCCTCAAACACCATTGTTTCCTTATGTAAATATCATGCAAGTAAAAGACCACTGAAAAATTGGCGAATCAGAACATAACACCGGCTGTGATGTTACAGTCGGGATCACTAATAGTTACGCCCCCAACATTTGCATATATCTATGCCAACCGCCAGCCGAACCTGCACAGCCGAATCATCAGAAGTTCTGCAGGTATTGTGAAGAAACAAGCGAAGACAACAGCGAAAATGGCAGATCGTGGAAATAAATGTTGATCACTTCCATGATGATCACTTCCATTTGGAACTGCTCGTGAATCGTTCGATACACAATACGCGTATCGTTACACCCCTAATGACTGAGGATGATGGTGAATGATTTACAGATCCTGATCCTTTTTTTTTTGTCTTTCGTGCTTTTTAATGTTAAAAAGTTGCCTTGTTATATCCGAAAACCTTGCTAATGTTTGTGTGTTTCTGTTTCTGATTTCAATTCTATTAACAGTTCTTGCAGTGCAAAACAACACTGAATACTTTAAAAGTGCTAAGATTGTGCCATTTTGTTGGGAAAAAAGTGTGTTTTAAAACTGTTAATGGAACTAAAATCATTTTGTCTATGTTTTTTTGTGTGTTAAAACATTGCATTTGTCACCGAAAAGTTGCGTGTAATTCCTGATGTTTGTGTGTTAAGGTTCTGTTTCTGATTTCAGTTCTGTTAACAGTTCTTGCAGTGCAAATCAACACTGAATACTTTCTTAAAAATACTACATTGCGCCATTTTGTCTGGAAAAACATGTGTTTAAGAGCTGTTAATAGAACCGAAAATATGTCTTTCTGATAAAAAATAAATAAAATAAAAATGTTAAAACATTGCGTTTTTGTAACCGAAAAATATTTTTGTTACCATATTGTGAAATATGTCAAGGTGTGGTCACATTAGCAGCATTTAATTAAAATATTGTTGGCAAAAAAAGGTGTAAATCTGCTTTAAATCACTTTCAAACCCAAAATTTGCGAGACCGATTTAAACATTAGTGAAATCTGTGTACAGATTATTATTATTATTTTTTATTTTTTTTTTCTCTCACGTAACACTCCAAATTGAGTGGATTCCCTAGTTAAATGACTGGATATTTCCTACAAAATGTTGCCAAACAAATGTAAGTGTGACTACATCTTTCAACTGCTATTAATAAAGCATTGCATTCTCAGCATTGCCACAAGAGGCGCTCTATCAGCAATTTGTATAAACCATTCATCTACGATTATTTTTTTTATTTTTTTTGGCTTCAGCGGTTTAAATAGAATTTTGCTATGCTAAACTAGGCATGTTTATAGCTAGCTACTCGAACAACATTATGTCTTGTTAAAGGGATAGTTCACTTTGAAATTAAAATTTGGTATCTATCAGCTTACCCCAAGGGCATCCAAGATGTAGGTGTCTTTTTTTCTTCAGTAGATCCAATTTTGATGTTTTTAGGTCAAACCGTTTTAGTCTGTCAGTTATATAATGGCAGGTATAGGTGTCCGTCTCTATAAGAGGGAAAAAGAACATGCACAGAGAAATCAAAATTAAACATTTCCCCATCGTAACTACACATTGATGGCCTAAGACACGAAACGAGCGGTTTGTGTGAGAAAACGAACAATATTTATATCGTTTTTTACCTCCAAGTGATCTGAGTGCACACACATCCGGTGTGTGACGTGTGTGTGCGCGCACTCTGGCTCATCGGCGTCAACGCTTGACGGAGGGCGTGTCTGAAGACACACTCAGATCACTTGGACATGGTTGTGTACAAGAGGTAAAAAACGATATAAATACTGTTCGTTTTCTCACACAAACCGCTCGTTTCGTGTCTTAGGCCATCAATGTGTAATTACGATGGGGAATTGTTTAATTTTGATTTCTCTGTGCATGTTCTTTTTCCCTCTTATAGAGACGGACACCTATACCTGCCATTATATGACTGACAGACTAGAACGGTTTGACCTAAAAATATCAAAACTGGATCTACTGAAGAAAAAAAGACACCTACATCTTGGATGCCCTTTGGGTAAGCTGATAGATACCAAATTTTAATTTCAAAGTGAACTATCCCTTTAAGGACGGAGGCCTGTTACCACCAAAAAAATAAATAAATGCAAAAGCATTCGTTCAACATGTCCAATGATATCGCACTCTTACGATTTGAAGCTGAGGTTGACCGATCAATGACTAAATAGCTTTATCACTTGAGTCTGTGAAAATAGACATAGACACTAAAGAAAAGAAGATAGGGGGATACAGAGGGATTATGGGAAGGAGACACTAGTCTTCAGTCTTTGGAGTGCCCCAGGTGCTGTTATCAGAAACCATGATTACATCCTTGTCAGACCTCTAGGTTTCTAATCCATCAATTGCTCTTTCTCTGCCTCCTAATACCACCATTGACACATCCAACTGTGCCAGTGATGGTCTCGTAGAGTTTAAAATGAGACCTTATTTTTAGGTGCTCCTAGCATTAGAAGAACCATAGACCTTCAAGCACTTCTCCAGAGAGAGATCTGATAGAGCCGAGGGAGGTCAGTGCTCTAATTTTACAATTAATTTTTTTCCAGGAATGCACTTTCTCCAACTTCTGATATTATGAATAAAATAAAAGCATGATGAAGGATTTTTTTTGAGGGTTGGGCTTAATGGAACGAGCCAAGTGATATTGCTGACCTACTTCAGCATCTATTAAATGTAGATAAAAGAAATGGACATTCAAAAGGGAATAAATCCTTCCATGAGTCTTTTGTGTGAAAGGCTTTTAAAATATAGGCATGCCAAAGATGCTTACCTCCTTTTGAAGGGTTCATCAAGCCTTTAAGTAGCAGACATGAAAGGTCCTTTCAAGGCCTTCATCTTTCAACTTCCACAGCGTCTTCTAAAAAAACAATCCACAACAAAATGTTGCATTGCATTCATCTAAGTACAGCTTTTCTGTACAGAGACACCCTCATGTCATTTCAAATCTCATTTATGGCATCCTTTAGTAATTTGTTGTGTAGAAATTAAATTATTATCAGCTACTCTGAGTTACTTGGCCCTTTGGTCTCGTTTGATATTCGTTTCATGCTTCTGTTATTATTTAGTCCAACTAATTATAGCTTGTTTTACATCTCTGTGTTGTTTTGCATGTCTGTCACGTCAAGCGCAGATTAATAGTGCTCATCATCTCAGACAGAAGTTGAGGCAATCATGCATGGAAATTGAGTCTGTTCCCCCCCAAAGCCAAACTGTTGCTCACCTTAAGAGAGCATAAATCATAACAGAAAAAATAGCACCTCTAATCCACAACAAGGTGCAAAAATAGATCATTTTATAAACCGCTACAGAAGTTTGCAAAAAGTTAATGCTTTTTATTTTTTTTCTAAATGGAACCATGCTGACACAAAACGTAATATATTCACTTTTAGGATAATATTTATTCATGTTCATCACCCAGCGGGTGTTTTAGTTTGTTTAATTGATGGAACCCCTGCTGCACCATATGCATGTGATTTTTAGTTCAAGGTGTCCTTTGATATGCTTTGATATCTTTCTTTTAGGACCCGGCAAATCAAACGCTCTAACCGTGATAAAAGACAGTTTCATCAGGTCTATAAATTAGAAGCACATTTTACATTGTTGTTGTTTTCAGCAGGGAGAGATACCTTAGATTTATTCATTTTGTAAATGACAATTTTATTACTTTGTTTGTGGTAGTGTGCCTTTCAGTCTAAAGTAAATGTGCACACCTTGTAATAACACTGATCCATAAAGCCGTATGCAGCTTTAAAGCTACAGTAAATACTTTTTTGTGCTAAAGTAAATTATAGCGTATTTTACTGAAACAATATTCAAGATGAAAACAATTGTGAGAAAAGAGGGATTAGTGACCGTAGCTATAAAGTAATGCAGCAAGGCATTACATTTTGATAAAAGACTTTGATGGTGTTTTTGTTATTTGGAGCAACATGCACAAAGAGACCAGGAATGTGCATTAAGTAAATTGGGTACATTTTGATTTCATGCTAGCTTTATGTTCTGTTAGCAGTGAGATGTCACTAAGAAGTTTTTCAGAGATTAAGTAAAGTAAAAGTTGAAGTGATGGTCGTAGATGGAACACATGGTCATTTCAGAGGATGACAGCACCTTGATATGGTTGAAGATGCCTTATTGATTATAGTAACCTCTGCTGGATTTTCCCTAATTGTCATCCCTTGGTCATGTATTCCTTCAGTTAAATTTAGTTGCGACAAGAGTGAATGTTATAAAATGAGCAAAGAGCATTATTCATACTTGAGACGTTCAGAATTGACCAGCATCTGGAAATAGATTTTCTTGACTTCTAAGCCAGCAGTTTCTGACTTAACTTCTAAATGGACAACAATGCGTAAACCCCTTCCAAGACAGATTAAAAGTAATCAAATTTAAAGATCTATTAATCTCATGCAGTACATTTGAGTTGCATTTTGTCCCTTTAGCTATACCACACTAATCTCTAGCTACAATCTCTCTGAAGAGTTTTGCCTTAATGATCCAATAATCTGATTACAGTGTGTCTCATTATTCTCAGTGCATCAAGCATTTGTTCTGCCACACAAAGCTAATCAAGACTGTCCCTGTCGTTTTGTTTTCCCAGCAGGAAAAAATGGAAAACTGCCAGTGTTTGATTGTCAGGTTTGGAGCAATGGTGAAATAGCATAACCAATGCAAGATGGCCGCCCACAGGATCAGAGTAACCAACAACAACAATGTGCTCCCTAGATGTAAATCAGAGGGCACGCTTATTGACCTTGATGAAGGAGTGACTGAGGCGAGTCTCATAGATGTCAAAGGTCAGTTTATTGTACTGCGAACACACTGCAGAACATTTGATTTGGTTGTGCCATATTCATTACAAATCAGCAATTTTATTAATATATTTGTCTCTACAGTGCCTTCTCCCAGTGCCTTGCGTTTGGCCCCCTCAACATCGTTTGGAACTGCACGGGAAGTGGTCGCCATAAAGGATTACTCTCCATCCAGTTTTACCACTCTAAAGTTCTCCAAAGGGGATCATCTCTATGTGCTGGACACGTCTGGTGGGGAATGGTGGTATGCCCACAACAACCGAGAAATGGGATACATCCCTTCAACGTACGTCCAGCCGATCAACTACAGGAACTCATCTCTAAGTGACAGTGGGATGATTGACAATCTTGGGGACTGCTCGGAGGAGGGAGCAAAAGAGCTGGACCTGCTGGGGGAGTGGACTGGAGTGTCGCTGAAGCCCTCCCTGCCTTATGACAACAACAACCCCTTCTCCATGCTCTCCTCAACCAACCCATTCCTTAATGGGTCCATGGATGATGTTCTTGATCAGAACAGCAATGAGAAGGTGAACCAATGTAACAGCATGGATTTGCTTTTCTTTGACTTGCCTTCAGCCCCCATCTCCACCACCAGCAACACAAAAGGTTACAGCAATAGTGTCTTTGATGGAACATCCACCAGCACTGATTTTGAAGCCTTGCAGATGCTTCGCAAGGACAATCCCTTTTTTCGAAGCAAGAGATCTTACAGTTTATCAGAGTTATCTATTTTACAATCTCAGTCAAATCCTCCATTGCCTTCATCAGGGTTTTTTACAGGGCTTAAAGCTCCCTCACCGGAGCAATTTCAGAACAGAGAGGACTTTAGGACAGCATGGCTAAACCACCGAAAGTTGGCACGATCTTGCCATGACCTCGAGTCCCTTGGGCAGAACCCAGGCTGGGGTCAAACACAACCAGTAGAGACCAACATTGTTTGCAAATTGGACAGCTGTGGAGGGGCAGTCCAGCTACCAGATACGAATATCAGTATTCATGTTCCTGAAGGCCATGTTGCAGTGGGAGACACTCAGCAAATCTCTATGAAGGCTCTACTAGATCCTCCCTTGGAGCTAAACAATGACAGATGCTCGACTGTCAGTCCAGTGGTTGAAATCAAACTAAGCAACATGGAGATAAAGTCATTCATTACCTTAGAGATGAAGGTATCCGTTGCAACTAGGACAGAAAGTCAAATGGCTGAGGTTTTGTGTGTGAGAAGTGATTGCAAAGAGGGTCCTTACTCTCCTGTTCCACAAGCTTACATTTATGGTGATACAATTCAGGTTCAGCTGGACAACTTGGAGCCCTGCATGTATGTAGCAGTTATTGTCCAGAGCCAACATATTTCCTTCAATTCAACTGTTTGGGATCATATGATGAAGAAAGTTACCCTGGGTCTCTATGGGCCCAAACACATTCATCCAACTTTTAAGACTGTGGTGGCAATTTTTGGCCATGACTGTGCCCCCAAGACGCTTCTAGTTAGTGAAGTTGGGAAACAAGCGAAGTCTGCTCCTCCTGTTGCCCTACAACTGTGGGGGAAGCACCAATTTATCCTTGGCAGACCACAGGACTTGCAGATAGGGATGTACTCCAACATGTCAAATTATGAGGTCAAGGCAAATGATCAGGCTAGGGTTGTTCGTGGGTTTCAGATCAAACTAGGCAAGGTGAGTCGGCTCATCTACATGATTACGTCTCGGAATGCAGATGAGATTTCTGACTTCACGTTACGTGTCCAGGTAAAAGATGATCAGGATTGCATCCTTGCACAATTTTGTGTTCAGACACCACAGCCGCCGCCTAAAACCGGGATACAGAACAACGGCCAGAGGCGATTCCTAAAGAAAAAGGAAGTTGATAAAATAATTTTGTCTCCTCTGGCCATCACCACCAAATACCCACAGTTTCAAGAGCGTTGCATTACCAACTTGAAATTTGGCAAACTGATCAAAACAGTAATCAGACAGACAAAGAATCAGTACTTGCTGGAATACAAAAAAGGGGATATCATCGCCCTACTCAGTGAGGAGAAGATCAAACTCAAAGGACAACTATGGACCAAAGAGTGGTACATTGGATGCTATCAGGGAAAGATTGGGCTTGTACATGTAAAAAATGTGCTTGTCTTGGGAAAGGTCAAGCCTATTTACTTTTGTGGGCCAGATCTTACAACCACAATGCTGATGGAACAAATCCTGAAGCCCTGCAAGTTTCTCACTTACATTTACGCCTCTGTGAGGACAATACTTATGGAAAATCTGGGAAACTGGCGAGCATTTGCTGATGCTCTGGGCTATGTGAATCTTTCTTTGACATATTTTTGCAGAGCAGAGCTGGATAGTGAGCCAGAGAGGGTTGCCTCAGTGCTGGAGAAACTAAAGGAAGATTGCCTCAACATGGAGACCAAGGAGAAAAAATCTTTTCAGAAGGAACTTATGATGGTAAGCTTCTGTGTGTGTTGGTTTGTCTGAACTGCATTGTTTGAAAACTATTTTGGTTGTGTTTGCTTTTTGAATGCAGTAGATGTCCCTGTCCTAAATGGATAACTATTAGAAATTTGTCCACAAAGTATTTGATTTAAACCCGTTTTTATGCAGTCCTGCTTATCTGCGTTTTCTCTTATTAATGCTTGGGGCTAATTCTGATGAGAGTGCACTTAGCTGCTCTCTGCTGCCTTTCTTATCGGTACAGCTGTGGAAACCTGCAAGTACAGCAGCCAGAGTGCTTGGCTTGGCTCGCTCAAATTCTGACTGAAAGAAAGATTGCACTTGTATTAGTTTTTAATCACTGGGCACAGGATGTCCAGGGCTGGTAATGTACAAGCTGCCTCTGTTTAATCTACACAATGTCCAGCAATATAAACTCTTTGGAATCCTTAAAGGATTAGCTGATCTAAAAATGAAAATTCTGTCATCTTTTACTCACCCCTTTTGTTCATGTTGTTCCGAACCTTTATGGCTTTTTCTAAATGTGACCTTAAATTTTGCTCTGGCCCTCACACAAAGGTATTGTATGGCTTTAGAAGACTGCATATGGAAATATTTTATCATATGAAAGGCCTCAGCCCTTAACTTTTATTATATTGAAAATAAAATAAGTTACAATTGATTTGAACGACATGAATTGATTTTTGGGTGAACTACTCATTTGACTCAACCACACTTTTGTTGACAGAAGCACAATATTGGGAAAGAACACGGAACAGAGGAAAAGCACAGCAGAGAATATTGAGAGTGTAGCTATTTCTACCTTACATACTCTTTCTACTAGCATTGACCGATATCCCATTTATAAGTAAACAGGTTAGCACCCCACCTCTGTCAGCTCAGGGCTTGCAGATCTGAGGAGACGGTGCATGTAGAAAGATATGTTATCATCACTTGTTCAGGCTGGATAGCGAGAGAGAGAGGAAAGATGTAGTAATTCCAGTCTTATCTTTAGCAAAACGTTAGCTTTAGCATCTTATCTTGGATAAACAATACAAATGCCATTTTTGCTACATTGCTGGGTATTTTTAAAGGTCCAAATGGGGATTCTGACTATTCCCTGTCCTCAGTGTTAAGTGATATATCCCTGACTGGAATCGTCGTTTTATCTTTCCTTTCTCAACAGGTAGAGCTTTTGTTCAATTTAAATTATTCAAGACTTGAGTGGGTGGTAAGCATCTGTTACAGGGCGTAACACCTTAGCAATCGTTCTCATCTCTTTCACAGTGTTTCTGTATATTTCTCCTAGCTGAGAGGGAGCTTCATCATTGTTTCCCCGCCGTGCTTCAAGTGCTGACACATTCATCAAGTAGAGATGTGGCTATTATTCCCAAGGCCTGACGTCATATGATAGCCGCTTGTCTTTTGTGGGAGTGAATCGATTTTGAAATTGTAGCTTGTAGTCCCTGATGGACACACGGCCTTTCCTTGCTTCACTCTTGCTATTATTTAGCGATTTGTCTTTTTGAGTTTGGTAATTACGCCCAATGCTTCTGAGCCTGGTGACATTTTGAGTTGTGCAGACAATGAGATGGAAGAAATTTTGCTCAGCGTTAAGTCTGACAGGCCAGCTATTAAGCTTAGCATAGCAATTTATAGGTCTTTATAGCTAATACCCGTCTGTATTGTGATTTAACAATTCTGTATGCTGCCTCAGTATCCTCATTTACAGTTAGCATTCCACAACACGCAAATGTGCTTAGCCTAAATCCATAAATATATGCCTTTTCCTATTAAGCCAAGTTTTATCAAGTCATAAATGGCAGCTTGCCACCTTTACTCAGCAAGTGGTGCATTTTCAAAGCTAGGTGGTTGGCTAGGCATTCTGGAAGCTTCCAAAGACTGAAGAGCTTGGCAGCTGCCTCTAAACACTTCTAAAATAAAACCAAACAGCATGGGGGCACTCCAAGGCCATCGGGCTAGTAAAGAAAACAAGCTCAACTGAGCCATTTTAATGTGCTTGGTTTAAATATTTGCAGTGGGCAGAACTGGGGTTATCGCCAGCTAACAGTGAGACACTTTTTTTGGGTTTGGTGTGGCTTCTTTTGTGTAAATGTCACTATAGTTGCATAGCCTTATGCGTTTTGTTGTAAGATAGCTTATTTATATTTGCTCGTACTAAAATTGCAGACGAGCTCTGTAATCTCTAGATATTTCTAAAATCAATTAGGTGTATTTTATCTCAATTTGCTGACAGAAAGCTGACAGTTTTGTCTCTCCGTCTGGTTTAAACTGGCCGTCTCTGCCCCTAAGGGTTAAATAATGCATTTATAAGAGATTTCCAACAGATTTTGCCTGAGGATTGTCTGAGCCCTGACATTTTTCTCAAATAGCCATGGTGTGGTGGGACACATTTTGCATGCTTCTTTAGAAATCAATGTGAAACATGACCTTCACCTCTCCCTGCCCTCTGGTAGCATAGCTAAAATTAGATTATTTTTCTGTGACTCTTCGATCATAACCACAACACTTTTGACTCATTTTACTGTCATTATTGTAAGTAGAAGTAGTGTATTGACACTTTATGTGGCTGCTACTGTAATCAGCAGTATCGTTTAGCTCTATTGAGTTTCAAAGGGAAAAGCTGAGACTTTTCACTCTCTCTCTCACCTAGGCTTGCATTCTAATTTGCATACTATCTGTTCTAAATAGTATGCAGGTTTAGAATTTGTGGATTCTAAACGATAGTATGTTAAAATTATATCAGCAAGGAGCCCATGGGGGCCCATACATCTTTGGATGCTTTTTTGTCTTGCACAACAAAAGAAAGAGCTTGTGACTAATGTATGAACTTCAAAGTTAAGACATATTGAATATTAAAGATATATTAAATTAAAGATAGATGATAGAATGTTTAAATATTAACACTGAAGCTGTGTTAGATTTCATACATGTATATACACACATCTCTAGCAGGATTTGATTAGCATCTAGTTAAATGTATTTCTTTTAAGAAACTTTTAAGAAATAATGAAAATTTACTAGCATACTAGCTTGAGTTGCTTACGTCAAATAAGTTTCAGTCTCATAGCTCAAAATTGTTAACATGGCCAATTAGCATTCATGACAGTAACCTTTTCAGAACCGTATTTCAAGACTTTGACTTATGCTAACCGCACCACAGCATGAATGAATCGAAATCAATTGGAATTATTGCTAAAATTCATCAGAATGTTATCAAGACCTTCTGTAATAAATGACATCTCACAGCTGAAATCAAGCCGGTTTTGATGACAGAGGTAATTTAATTTCCTACAGTTACTTTTTCCCTCTGCACAGTGAGTTCTGACAGCAGACATTTGCCGTCAATTTATTTCCTTAACCCTCCAGACAACAAGCCATGTTTACCTCACAGCTCTTAGTCAGGGCTGTCTGATCTGGTGTCTTGTGGTGCCTGCGGTGGATCTTGGCAGGTCTAATCTATCTGATGATGGGGGAAACCAGGTGATGGGATGATGCCAAGGGAAGCCAGTATAAGTCCAGCAGCTATGATTCGTTTTCCACGGCATGATAGATTCTGTGATGGATCACTTGGTAATTGAACGTTTCAGATATCATCCCATCACTCCCTGAAATTAAAGTTAATGGGAGGGAGTCAGTTGCAAATATGGGAAGATTATATTTTGAAATGATTGAGTTGCAGTATAAATATTTTTGTGTTATCATGAAAATATCAGGGACTTTTAAATTGTTTTTCCAGACATGGAAAAATTTATTAAAAATGTTAAAGTAATAGAGATTTCAACGACTCTTTACAATAAGGTTCCATTATTTAATGTTAGTTAATGCTCATTGTTAG
Source organism: Aspiorhynchus laticeps (assembly GCA_023376895.1). Taxonomy (NCBI): domain Eukaryota; kingdom Metazoa; phylum Chordata; class Actinopteri; order Cypriniformes; family Cyprinidae; genus Aspiorhynchus; species Aspiorhynchus laticeps. The sequence goes on from CM041793.1 coordinate 72,439,390, forward strand.
TAAATTTTAGTGAATGCAATTCGTTTTATTACAGTATTTATTAATCTTTGTTAATGTTAGTTAATAAAATTATAACTTTTAATTGTTAGGTAATGTTAGCTCGAGTCTGTTAACTAATGTTTAACAGATACAACTTTTTATAAATGTATTAGTAAATGATGAAATCAACATTAACTAAGAATAATAAATGCTTAAGAATTATTGTTAATTCATGTTAATTACTGTATGTTACCTTATTGTAAACTGTTACTCAATTTCTCTAGAAAATACAATCCTATTTGAATTAGATTTTGAATCAGATTTAAAACATAATCTCATACCTTTTCTGTTCTTGCCTTAAAAATCTTGCTTGACTGCTGTGGTCACCATTTACTTTTATGCAGAAAAAAAATATCTCCTTTTGTGCTCCACAAAAGAAAGTAAGTCATACAGAAAGACATTAAGGGGTGAGTAAGTGATGAATTGTCATTTTTGGATGAACTATTCCTGTAATATGTTGGCCAGAATGCAGAACAAATCTGATATTACACATTCTCCCGCACAAGAAAAAAGCCTTTCAACTAGAATATAAAAACTCGGCTCATTATTCTTGTCACTAGAGGGATATAAAATCCTTGGCTGGTTCATTTTATGCAGTTTTACAACTAAGAAAGAAAATCTTTCGTCTTCCTCCCACTCATCAGCTTGCCTTCCCCCCTACTGTTTCTTTTCTTTCTATCTTTTTTGATTCCCATCTCTCGCTAAACTACCGAAACGCAGGAAGCCACAGCAGGCATCTAAACTGTAGAAAACGAGATGCCACCGTTCCTAAGCTCACAGGTCAATTTCACCTGTCCATCATTCCCGTCAGGTTGTCTCTGGGGAAAGTGGACGATATTGTGCCGAGGGCGAGTGGCGCAGCAATCCCATTTGAGAACATGTCTCTTATACTCAACCATTCAGCCGCTATTCCGACACCCTTAATGGGTTTTTCTTAGTGATTGGAACTTTCCTGTAAAACCCGAAATTGGTTTCAATGCCACTTTCAGGCCTGAAACCCTGAGGACCAGTTTGTTGCGTTATAGTAAGTTTTGCTCCGAACTTGAAGGCTACTTCATTCATTGCCGTGGTGTTTTCATTCATGAAACTAAACTGGAGATTCTTATCAGATGTAGTTTGTGATTAAATCTGACAGAACAAGTCTGTGAGAAGTCCAGCCAAGTCCTTGAGGCTTTTAAAGTGAGTTAGAGTTAGCAAACATGGCTAAATATGTTTGGATTAGCATGCTAGCATACTTTGCATGCGGTGTAGTGCATTTTAGCATTCCAGTGTGTGCAGAATGTCAGTGCAAACAGATTTTTATATGACAGAAATAATAGTTGTATGCTATTCCATATCCAGTGATAGACATTGATTTTAGCATATCAGTGCATTATGGGTAATCGTTTAAATGTGTAGTAAGTGCATAGGGGTGGGTGATATGACCAAAATATTATGTCATGATATGAGTAATTTTATTCCATGTTAATGATATGCATCGCGATATTTAGTTATTTTTGCTTTTAATAAGGTCTTTATAAAATAAAATAAAATTGGTACCATAGAAATTTCATAATTCTTGTCACAAGTTTAAATATCACAACAAACTTGTACCAGTCAGCGATTAAATAAGAACAAGAAACTTTTTAAACTTATTTACAAGCAATAGGGAAAAACTACAGTAGAACAAATAAATAAGAAATGCTACATACATTGTATAAATGTCAAAAATCAAATGCATGTTCTTCTGCATATTCTTCACTGTGTAAATTAAATATATATTTCTTATTAAAGTTACAAAAGTGATTTAGTCGAGAGCAGTGAGATATTTTCTCTCTTTTGTTGTTTGATTAACATAAATAGCAGAAGGAATATTAGACTGCTGTCACTTTAAGAGCTGCCCAGATCACATATACTGTTACATATGCGTTTTCTTTCTCAGCTGTTTCCTTTCACTTAAGACCTAAATTACTGTGTTTACAAGGACACTTGCAAAGACAGGCATTTTGACTCATACAAGTGTGTGTATTTTACCGTTCAAGTCCTTTAAAACGGCAAAAATAACTGTGTTCAATACTCCTGTGCTCTATGAGCACCATCTTCACGTGTGCACGCCTCTCTGACAGCACACGCATATTGCAAAATGAGTTTTCTTTCGCTGCTGATTGCATCTCAACAGCTTAAAATCACTTGCTTTTAAACCGCAATGCTTAAAAACATCTGCAAACGATCAGTTTTCATGACCACTTAGCACAGCAAACGGGAAGATGATTGGATTTGGGATGGTGTCGTTATGTAGGTAAATATATGAGGTGAAATTCAAAGGTTCATAAATATAAAGAAATGAGAGAAAGAAAAAAAGCAAATCTGTATATACTTACAAAATAAAATGATAATATTATATTATACAATAGTCGAAAATCTCTACCAGTATATCACCCACCCTTTGTGCATAGTATGAGTTTTCTGTATGTATACAATACCCATACTATTATGTATGAATTTTAAAATAAGGAAATTTATACATATACTAGTTTATTTCGTATAATATAATGTTATAATATTATTTTGTAAGTATATACAGCTTTGCTTTTTTTCTTGCTCTCATTTTTTTATATTTATGAACCTTTGAATTTCACCTCATATATTTACCTACATAACGACACCATCCCAAATCCAATCATCTTCCCGTTTGTATATTAAAGCATCTTGATGATCTTGGCACCTGAAGTCTGATGTTATGAGAGCTGTTTGCCTTTGATAACACTGTGGTAGCGGCTGCTGGGCTGTTTATTCAGATGTCGCCCTGCACAGATGGTTAAGTTTACATAGAGCTCCGAGTTTTGCTCTATTCCAAACAGTATCGTTCGTTCTAGCCTTATTAAAGAAGTTGCATTCCGAACAGGTGGCCCCCTGGCCTCCGGTATGTTCCGTGTTCTAATTCCGGAACATTCCTTTGTGATGGATAGGCACAAGAATTCTGATCATGCCTGAGGTCCCGTTCCTTCACGATTCATCATTTTCTTTATTAACCAGGTAATTCAGGAGGTATTCTGGTCCGATTGGATACGGCCGAAACGCCCTTGTTACATTCCAGTCGCACTCTGGTTGGGATTTTACATTCCTGTGAGTCTGGAATCTGGATGGGTATTCTAGTGAGGCGATGTTCTGCATTTTTCAAGTCAGATTTTAATCAAAAAGATGGATAGCAAACCATTCATGCTTTAGCAGACATCTGCTGAGATTTTCATGTTCATTTTTCCCAAGTCTTCATACCAAAACATCCAATCAATTATGCTTTCATTTGATGACTTTTGGCTCTGACTACTCTGTTAGTGGATACTCTTTATGGTCTTGCCAGTAAAAAAAACATTGTAGACTGAAACATCGTTCCCATTGTTTATAGAGTTTTCGAAAAGGCTTACAGAGATGAAAAAGCTCAGGAAGTGAATACATAAATATAAGTCTATTCAGAGAGCAACCATCTCTGGAAATAGACTCTTGACCCTGGGCTGTCTAGACGCATTCAAACAGTAAATAAACCATTCATTTAAGAGCCAATTCTTTCTGACTTGGAGTAAAATACCATTGGAGACTCATTTGCAGAGGGAATTGGTATCAATTGTTCTTTGACAAGGGGAAAGCGCCTACAGTTCTTCACATTACTGTTCAAATCCGGTCCTGTGTGGTCCAGCTCTTTATAGCACGGTTGTGGTAGTATTCCTGAACAAATGATTACTACGAACCAGTTGGTGAATTAAAACAAGAAGTGCAACCAGTGCTGTACAATTCCTGAAGGAATGACTCTTTTGAGGCGATTCTTTTTAGCGAATCAACGAAATACAGTGTGACTGATGTGTTCTGATTCTTGAGAAAATTATTTTATTTGTTTAGCGAATCGAAAACATACCATGCCAGTTATGTAGTTTGAATCCCAAACTAATGACTCTTTTGATCCGGATCTTTTTAGTTAATCAAAGCATACAATGTAGTGAACGACACATTTTAACTGGTTGATATTTTTGAATAAAAACAAACCACACAACCGATGTAGTCTGAAGAAATGATTTTTATGAAATTACTATTTTTAGCAAATCAAATATATACAGTATATTGCAACTGATGTAGTAAAAACAGTTCTTATTTTTGAACAAATGATTCTTATGAACCAATTATTTTTAGCTAATCAAACTAAACAAAGTTCACCACTGTGGTTTACTTCCCGAACTAATGACTCTTTTGAACCGGTTGATTTTAGTGATTCAAAACAAAAAGTACAACTGATATAGTCTGATTCTGGAAGGAATGATTTTTAAGAGGTGATAATTTTTATAGAATCAAAGACATAAATCGACCAATGAAAATAAATTCCTTAAGGAGTGACTCTTATGAACCAGTTTTTTTTTTTTTTTTTAGTGAATCAAAAACATAAAGCATGACCTGTGTAGTCTGATTCCTGAATAAATGATTCTTACGAACCAGTTCTTTTAGCAAATCTAAAACATACAGTTTAGTCCTATGAGCTGATTGTTTTATTTTAAATGAATTGAAAACACCACAACTATTCACAAACTAATGATTCTTTTGAACCAGATCTTGAATCAAAACATACAGTATAGCTTAAATGATGTTGTCCTCATACGTGCAACTGATCTACTCCAATTCCTCAAGGAATGGCTCTTTTGAGGCGATTTTTTTTAGCGAATATAAGACATAAATTGCGACTGTAGTTAAATTCCCTAACAAATTACTCTTATGAATCGGGCCTTATTTGAGAAAATCAAGAAAGGTTTACAATTTGTTGTAGAGGTTACATAAATACAGTTACATATTTGAAATCTTTGCAAGTAATTATCTGAAAGGCTCATATGTCATTGATTAAAGGTTAGCTGGGATGTTGTTAGCAGAAGTAATGCAATGCTGTATATTTCTTGCAAACATTTATGCAAGGTGAGGCTTCCAACAATAAATTACAAAGCCATTTGGCAAGAAAGAAAATTACCCGGGGCTGTTCGACTGAGCGTATGTTTCCCTCTAATGACTGTGACATTTTGCCATCTCATCCCAAATGTCAGGATTCAGCAGACCTCTTGGGTGCTTTCAACAAGAGTCTTCTCTTGGCCGAGAATGCAGCGAGGGCGTTTGCCTGGAAGATCAGGCGTGGATTGGCCCACAATCAAATTAAAGCATGCTGAAAGAGAGATAGAGAAAGAATGATTGAGAAAAGCTCAGAGAAATAAGGAATAGATGGAAATTGCTTTTCCAGAAAAGCATTACAGCATTCATACAAAAGACTATTTGCATCCTGTGGTGTCAGATACTGTCACAGCAGATACGTATGTGGTTGCCATCGCAAGAGAATAAATATATGTAAATACATATATGTATAAGTGTGTATTGCATTTTAATTAGTTATTTTAATTATTTATATAGGCATCTATATTTTATATGGGTGCTTATACCTATATAAAATCAAAGACCTTTTTATTAAAATTATGAAAATATTTTTTATTAAAATTAAAAAAGATATATTGTTGTGTGTAAATTTGTGTGTGTGTGTACACACACACAAATTAATTTTAATAATCAATAATTATATTAATTTAAATTTTATTTGAAAATTAATGATTTCATATATGTTTTAATTTAAATTAAAATAGATATTAATGTGTGTAAATGTATTACATTTTACTTAATTGTTTTCATTTTATATTGTTACACCCCATCTAGCTAAAGAACTCCCGGGTTCAAATCCCGGACGAGCCCCCAGTTTCATGTTACGCCCCGCCTAGGGTGAAGGCGCAACATGAAAGAGAATACGACACGTAAGAGTTGTTTTGAAAAAGTGAACAAATAGTATTTTAATGGAAACAATGGTTTACACAGTACAATTGCGGGTATTTTAGCTTCGGGAGCCGACAAGGCCAAAATACTTCTTCTTACTTTGGCTCTCAACGGAGGTGGTCGCATTTTTTCTGCTCCCCGTCCTCACCCTTTTTTCCCTCCCTGCCTGCTCTCTTGTCTCGTATCGTGTAATACTTGAGAGACTCTCTCTGCATTGCTCCTCAAACCTCAAAACTGGAAAATTATGGATTTGATCAACTGGTCTCTCAACGCAATTGACACCATCTTCTCGACGAGAAGCTCGGGTTCTGGGGAGCCTGACTGCCCTGACGGAATGTACCCCGCTGGCTACACGATGGACGCGTGGGACAGATGGCGTGTTGTGTGTTTAGCGGCTCTTTCCGTGGAGGACATCGAAGATATCTACCTATTCGGAACCATGATAACAGGTCTTCTGCTGATTGGATTAGGCTTTGCCCTGGGTTATCGAAGAATTAAGAAAACGGGAACAGCTTTTCAAAACCTCACAAGGCTGCCCGTCATGATTGAAGCAGTGGGAAGAGCGGTCAGCATTGAGACTGAGACTATTAACCGCAATATGGATTCTATCACGGAAAAGCTCACGGCTTTGCAGGGAAAAATTGACGGAGACCAGAACGGACAATAAATGTAGCCGTGAAATTGGAATGCGGTTACTTGCCCTAAGACTAAACAAGCACAATCTTATCTTTTCCGGCTCCCCTCTACCAGCAGTGGCCTTGACAAAAAGGCAGCTGTTGGGAAATCATCCCTGAGAAGCACTGCAGGGAGACGCTCTCTGCGTTCCTCCCCCATTCTTCAGACACCTGCTGATTACACATGCACACAAATACACACATACTGATTACAAACTAATACATATACAGACATATTGCCCAAACCCCCGATCCAACGTCTCCGTCGCTTTAATCCGCCAGCCTGACAAGCGGGTCTGTGACTAGCGCTGCAGGGTTGGCTGCTGGACCGGATGGCTGTTTTGTTGGAGCTGGATTACCTCCCCTGTTGCATAGTCGTGTGTCTATGGTGTATTATGTGCTTTGTGCTGAGGTGTTTTTTTTTTCTGTTCTCACACTGTACTCCCCCAAGGAGTATAGTCTGGGGGTTATTTTTTCCATCTCTCTCTCCTATTGTTTATGCTGTAAATTTCTTAACAAACCCCTGCATTTCACTGCTGATTGTACTTGGTATGATTGTGTATGTGACAAATAAACCTACCCTTGACCCTTGAATAACAAACAAAAGCCAACTAATTTTCGGCTCTCTAAATTCCCTAGTTCCCTAACTCCATGTCCAAAAACAATCAATAAAAGGTTCTAACAAAAATGGCGTCGGTCACCCTACCTCCCCAAAATATTATTATGTACAATTATTTACAATAGTAAGCGAACAGGGTAAAAACAGGGGCAATCGAGAATCAAAGTCAAAGAACAGGCAGTTGTCAGTATTACAGGCAGTTGTCAGTATTAGTGTTCCTGTGGCTCAGTGGTAGAGCATTGCGTTAGCAGCGCAAAAGGTTGTGGGTTCGATTCCCAGGGAACACACATAGTGATAAAACATGTATAGCCTGAATGCACTGTAAGTCGCTTTGGATAAAAGCGTCTGCTAAATGCATAAATGTAAATGTAAATTACGAATAAATGGGCAAAGCAAACTAACAAACAACAATCAATCTCTCACAGGCGAACACTCAACTAAACACACAAAGATACTCTCAGTCTTACTAACATGGTTTGTAACTGACTGGCAAAGTCAAACAGAGCAAACACAGCAAGAGAGCAAAGCTGAAGCAGGAAGTGATGACCGAGTCTCTTATAGGCAGCAAGAAGTCAGCTGACCAGGCAGGGCGTGGCACCAATTAGACTGCAGGAACCAATTGGGCTTCTTCCTGGACAGAAGACACACAAACACTTCCCAAAACAAAAGAAAACACAATTAATATAAATATAAACTATATATATATATACAGGTGCTGGTCATATAATTATAATATCATCAAAAAGTTGATTTATTTCACTAATTCCATTCAAAAAGTGAAACTTGTATAATGTATACATTCATTCCACACAGACTGATATATTTCAAGTGTTTATTTCTTTTAATTTTGATGATTATAACTGACAACTAATGAAAACCCCAAATTCAGTATCTCAGAAAATTAGAATATTGTGAAAAGGTTCAATATTGAAGACACCTGGTGCCACACTCTAATCAGCTAATTAACTCAAAACACCTGCAGAGGCCTTTAAATGGTCTCTCAGTCTAGTTCTGTAGGCTACACAATCATGGGGAAGACTGCTGACTTGACAGTTGTCCAAAAGACGGCCATTGACACCTTGCACAAGGAGGGCAAGACACAAAAGGTCATTGCAAAAGAGGCTGGCTGTTCACAGAGCTCTGTGTCCAAGCACATTAATAGGCGAAGGGAAGGAAAAGATGCGGTAGAAAAAAAGTGTACAAGCAATAGGGATAACCGCACCCTGGAGAGGATTGTGAAACAAAACCCATTAAAAAATGTGGGGGAGATTCACAAAGAGTGGACTGCAGCTGGAGTCAGTGCTTCAAGAACCACTACGCACAGACGTATGCAAGACATGGGTTTCAGGGTCCATGTCAAGCCACTCTTGAACAACAGACAGCGTCAGAAGCGTCTCGACTGGACTGCTGCTGAGTGGTCCAAAGTTATGTTCTCTGATGAAAGTAAATTTTGCATTTCCTTTGGAAATCAGGGTCCCAGAGTCTGGAGGAAGAGTGGCGAGGCACAGAATCCACGTTGCTTGAGGTCCAGTGTAAAGTTTCCACAGTCAGTGACGGTTTGGGGTGCCATGTCATCTGCTGGTGTTGGTCCACTGTGTTTTCTGAGGTCCAAGGTCAACACAGTCGTATACCAGGAAGTTTTAGAGCACTTCATGCTTCCTGCTGCTGACCAACTTTATGGAGATGCAGATTTCATTTTCCAACAGGACTTGGCACCTGCACACAGTGCCAAAGCTACCAGTACCTGGTTTAAGGACCATGGTATCCCTGTTCTTAATTGGCCAGCAAACTCGCCTGACCTTAACCCCATAGAAAATCTATGGGGTATTGTGAAGAGGAAGATGTGATATGCCAGACCCAACAATGCAGAAGAGCTGAAGGCCACTATCAGAGCAACCTGGGCTCTCATAACACCTGAGCAGTGCCACAGACTGATCGACTCCATGCCACGCCGCATTGCTGCAGTAATTCAGGCAAAAGGAGCCCCAACTAAGTATTGAGTGCTGTACATGCTCATACTTTTCAGTTGGCCAAGATTTCTAAAAATCCTTTCTTTGTATTGGTCTTAAGCAATATTCTAATTTTCTGAGATACTGAATTTGGGGTTTTCATTAGTTGTCAGTTATAATCATCAAAATTAAAAGAAATAAACACTTGAAATATATCAGTCTGTGTGGAATGAATGTATACATTATACAAGTTTCACTTTTTGAATGGAATTAGTGAAATAAATCAACTTTTTGATGATATTCTAATTATATGACCAGCACCTGTATATAATATTGTTTGTGTGTCTTTAAATTATATAAAAATAAACATTTGTGTGTGTGTAATGTATATAATTTTATAAGTAGGATGCAATTAAATTATATTTAAAATATATTATATTGATGACTATATGAATGCCTTTATAAAAGTAAAATTATTAAAATATAAATTAAAATATGAAAATACATGAAAAACATTTCTGATTAAATTTCTAATATGTATTTTTATATATTTTAAAATATTTTAATATTTATATATTTGATAAAGTTAAATATAGTTGTATATATAAACTGTATTGTGGTGCCTATTCAAAAATCCTTTTTTTTTTTTTGCTTCTGTGGACATTTTCTTGCCTTTTTTTCCTCAGACTAAAGTACCTGTCATTTACGTTTAGATTTACAGATGCTGTCTGAAGTTGCGGTAAAGAATATGTATGCGTTCCTTAAACAAAAGATTATTCAGTGCTGCAGGGGAATTAATCTGAAGTCGCCTCACAGCTTTATCACTTTTTTTAAGGCTTTTTGAAGCCATACTCCCTTCTTCCGGAAGTTTCCACCTCCCTCGTCTCAGTGTACAGTATCACATAATGCAATGAAAAGGAAGTCATCAACTTTATTTACCCAACAGGGAGGCTGTTTTCGTGATTGTATACATCTTATCATCTCGCTGAAGTTCTCCCGCGGCTCTAGTTGTGCTTTTCTTTCCTCTCTTCCCTTCTTCAGCATCAAGCATGAAGGAGAACGGGGATTACCGCTCCATTCTGCTGGACCCCAGGGGTCCCTTCTCATTCCAAACATGGCTGTGTTTGTGTGTGTGTGGCAGGAAACCGGGTCAGTCGAGTCCTTTGAAGGGTTCAGTCACTCATCCGTGGAGGCCACAGAGCAAAGAGTATAAATTCCTGACCTTGCATTATTTTTACGTACCTTATCCATTCTTGCTTCATAACTGGATGTATTGTTGTTCTCCTGCCACACCTGGACATTTATTTATAAACACATTTGACATGACATCAATCAGATTTCACTCCTGTGGGAGGTTAGATCACGTTCTATAGTGTGTGTGCTGGGAGGAATGTGATTGTGTGTGTGTTATTATTGGCTGTTTTTAACTTAATTATTTTAAGCTGCTTTGAATGACTATATGAGAATATATATATATATATATATATATTTGAGTGAATGTTATATTTATTATATTGAAAAAGTTTATATATTTTTTTAAAGTTTAAAATATTATAATACATTTCTAAAATTAATATATTTATTATTTAGACAGAAATATAAGTAATACTCTTTAAAATGTTGGGGTCAGTAAATGTTTTTTTTAAGCATAGGATACATTAAATTGATCAAAAGACATTTATAATTTGAACATTTCTTTTGAGCTTTTTATTTATCAAATAATCCTAAAGGAAATGTATCACAGTTTATATTATTTACTTACAAATTACAAATACAATTAATATACATTTATAATATATTATAAAATATTTATGAAATTAATCATTTATACAGCAAAAAATAAATAAAACTATGAAAAGTATGGTGTTAGTAAGTTTTCTTTATTTTTTTTAAGAAATTAATATTTTTTTATTTTGCAAGGATGCATTCAATTGATTAAAAGCGACAGATCAAAATAAATTAATAATATTAGAAAATATTTATTTTGAACGTTTTCTCAAAATCCTGAAAAAAAAAACAGTTTCACAGTTTCCACAGATATATTTTAAACAGCGTAACTGTTTTCAAAATTGATAATAATCAGAATGTTTCTTGAGCAGCAAATCAGCAGATTAGAATGATTTCTGAAGGATCATGTGACACTGAAGACTTGAGTAATGATGCTGAAAATTCAGCTTTACCATCACAGGAATAAATTACACTTTAAAATATAATAAAATAGAAAACAGTTATTTTAAGTTGTAATACTATTTTACAGTATTACTGATTTTATTGAATTTTTGATCAAATAAATGCAGCCCTTGTGAACATAAGAGAAATCTCACTGATTTTAAACTTTAGAAAATATTGTATGTGTTTATTATATGAAAAAAAAAATACTATGAATGGCAAGTCTGGCATATATGTAAAAATAGCTTCAAGTTAAATAGAAATTAAGTTACATGGTAAATAACCCATCAGGCCTATTTGTGTCAATACGTTATTGTGTATTATGGTGCTAGAAAGATCTCCAGTCATGTTTTGAAGACCTCAATATACCACCCTATAGAAACAAGCTTCATCTAATAACCATTCTAATGAATCTATTTAATGGTGTCATTATGAGATGTAATGAACATTTTATGCAGGGCCAGAGGGCAGCAGTAATGTTAATGGTGTTGCTTGTGAAATATAAATTAAAAGACAAACGTTTAAGGTCAAGTGTGACTTAAAATATTTGTGAAATTGCAGTGCAATATCTCAACCTTTGTGTGAAGCTGATAATGATGACATTTTTGGTCTTTCTTGTTATTCTTGTATGTTTGTAGATGCTTTAAAAATGTTCCTCTTTCTGTCTCTTACTCAGGCTCTTTTGAAGATCGATTGTCAGGGATTGGTGGCCCGACTTATAATGGACTTTGTGTTGCTGACGACGGCAGTGGAAGTGGCGCCTCGCTGGAGAGAACTCGCTGAAAAACTCGCCCACGTATCCAAGCAACAAATGGAGGCCTACGAGGCTCCACACAGAGACAAAACCGGGATGGTGGACAGTGAGGTGAGGACACAAAACCTCTTTTTAGTATAGAAGAGTACAGTTCATATTCGTGAATTCGATGAGATGACATAATCTCCATTTATCTGATCTCCATTTTAGGCCATGTGGAAACCAGCCTACGACTTCCTGTTGACGTGGGCCGCTCAGATCGGTGACAGTTACCGCGACGTCATCCACGAACTGCACATGGGCCTGGACCGGATGAAGAATCCAATCACCAAACGCTGGAAACACCTCACCGGCACGCTTATCCTTGTCAATTGCCTCGACTTGCTTCGAAGCTCTGCCTTTAGCCCCACCCCTCATGATGACGTCGCCATTTAGCTCCACCTCCTCACAATTCTGTTTCAACATCACCTCAGAAGACTGAATTGTGAGGAATTGTGACTGAACTTTTAACGGATGGACACTTTTCTACATCACCGTCAGCTGTGAGTTTACCTCAATCCAATAGCCGCAAATACTTCCTGTACCCACCCACGTCCATATAAGGGCATGTGGAAAGCCAATAAAGCCAAAACACAGAGTGTTTTAAGTGTAGATATTTTTCGAGATTTCCGAAGGCATTTTTATCAGTTTTCTTCATTGCGATATCTATATTTTTTATACCGGATGGCACAAAGGAAATTTTTACAATCACTTTGGCATGTTTTTTCAGAAAAAAGCAGATTACATCTTTGTTCGTTACTGAAAACGAAGGTCTATTTTGTGACGTCACATTTACCCATGTTCATCTTGGTCTGGATGTTCTGTATTTCGTTGCCAAACACTCAAGCCTTCCACATTTGTGATTTTATTCCACCGATCTGTTGCTTCAGTTGCTTTGCACAAGAAGATGGATTACTAGAAACACGAAACACTACAAACTGGTTACATGAGAGGAAGGAGCATATGGCTTGTTAATGAGATGGTAAGTTCAGACTGTGGCCCATGTGTTTTATCCCTTCAAGCTTTTGCAAAATTTGCAAGGTTTGCATTTGTGTGACCAGATATCGCACCTTGTACTAGGTATTAAATTGCAGTGTTCTTTAGTTTCAATTGTGAGTCATTTATTCAGTGTTTTGTCAAGTAAAAACAAATGCAGTCCGATGAATAAATGAACAGATCGTAGCATGATTTATGATGTTTTTTTGTTCTACATTTGTATTTTTTGTACCTACAGTTTTTCCACTTTTAGACTTTTGTTCTTTTATTTTTTTTTGGTTTTGAATAATCATTTCTTTTACGTCCTGTACATGTCAAGGAGCTTCTGTGCTGTTTTTTGGAACAGCATGTAGGGAAAAAGTGAATGTATGTATTTAAAATATATATATTCTGTGATATAGAGGTCTGTCACATTCATAACTTGTTTTTGTGTTAGCTTTTTGAGATGTTTGAAGTAACTGTTTGAAAAGTTATAATTCACACATTGTCTTAGTTGCAGCCAAATGTTTAGCAAGAAAACAAATTAAACATGCTGTCCCATGTTGTTCCCATGGATTCAATAAAGCAGCTGTAAATGTAAAGAATGTTGTTAGATTTATAATTTCTGTCTTTATTTTGACTATTTTCGACTATTTGTCTCACAATTGTGAATTCATTTCAAGTTATCACTCTATTCTTATTGCAACTATGAACTATTTCTAATTATTGCAACTTTCTCAAAAGTGCAACTTTATATCTGACAATTGTGACTATTTCTTGTTATTAAAACTATGATTGCGATGTCACAATTGCAATGTAATTTTGGCGTTATTTAATCACGTTAATCACAGTCATGGACTGTGATTAATCATGATCAATCACAAATTTAAAATACTAGGATTTACCTGTAAATGTGTTGAAATAAACAAATGCATGACAAACTAGTTTAAGGAAACAACCTTTCACACTTCCGCCAGGTATGAGACATAATCCTTATTATTCTTTTATCATTATTCATTTGTTTTTATTCAGCCATTATCAGCCTTTATACTGGCAATAAAACATTTACCAAGCCACATCACTTCAATCCCAGTATACATTTACCCAACTATTATCAAAAGCATTTCTAAATAAATACAACAAAACATTTTCTTGCGTCCTTACATGAGGTATTATGACAAAATGCATTATGAAGACGAATTGGACTTGTTCTGGTGCATTAGAGCTAACTTTAGCATCATAAGACAATTTATGAGATTAATAGTACACTTACTCAGAACTCACTTCAAACCACCATCGAGTGTTTGTAATAACTTCCTTTTGAGATCACGTGGAATTTGTTTTTTTACTGTTAAAATATGCTTTTTATAGCCTTTTATATCGCTGCAAAAATGAGCATTTCAGATGTAAGTTACACATTCATCTCAAGAAAAACACATAGAAACCTTAATCTTACCCATCAAACCTTATCAAACGATTAATTTGCGTTAAAAAAATATTAACGCGTAAAAAAATTTTTTTATTAATCACATGCGTTAGCGCGTTAAAGTTGACACCCCTACTTTATATCAAGTTTTGGCTTAATTTCCTGTTCTTTCGACTACTTCTCAAAATAGCAAGATCATTTTGTGTTCTTTCTGACAATTAGGACTTTATTTGCCATTACTGCAGCTGTTCAGAAATGCAACTATTTCTCACAATTGTGACTTCATTTGCTGTTATTGTGAATATTTCTCATAATTGTGAATTTAAATCTCACAACTGTGACTTATTGTGACTAATATTGTGACTAATATTATTGCATCTATTTCAAAATTGCAACATCAATTTGTGTCCTTGCAACTGTCTCACAACTGGGACTTTATTTCTTGTTACTGCAACTATTGTTCATAAATGCAACTTAATTTCTCACAATTATGGCATCACAATGTAACTTTTTTATTTTAAAGTTTTCTCATTTCTCAACTGTATTTTTTTATTACTTGAGACAGAAACATGCTTACATGGTGATATACAGTTTAAAATTTTAGAATTGCTAACTGTACAAGCTTTCATAACAGCACTTATAAATTGTGACACATTTTTGCTTATATAACCCACCTCTTCGATATGACCACCTTAGTGTGTAACTCGGATTGTTTGAGTTTTATGCATTTAAAGAGTCTGTCCTTCAGTGTGAATGTTGCAGTCTTTGTTTCTGACCTCCGTCTGCGAGCAGCTTTCTGCATCCCTAAGCACTTCAATAGAGCTGACTGTGAAAAATCAATTTACACTATATTTAAATTGCTAAATTAATTACAAGCTTGCAGAAAGTCGAATGGGCGCTATAAAATCAAGAACGTTTTATTACAATCATAATTAAAGAAGAAAAGTGTGATGACTAGAGTCAATGAAGACATAAACGCAGAGCAAACACATCAAACCACAGCAGCAAATGCTGTATCCTTTATGAATAAATGGTAGGTCCAGTCCTGGATGCTGATTGGTCGATACAGCGTTCCAGCTGTGCTAAATTGCACAATATAATAACAGCTATGATGCATGCAAAACACCTGTTCACAATAATGCCTGTAAGTGCAAAGGGAAATTTCAGTCTGTTCCTCACACAAAGCTATCATATGGCTTCAGAAGATATTTATAAATAATGCACAGGTTACATGGCGTAATTGTATGATACTTGTAATGATTCACTACTAGGTTCGGGATCCATTTGCAGCTTTATTGAGCAACACAGGGTCAGTTCACAGAAGAAAACACAGTGTAAGCCGTTATGGAAACAACAGTATCAGTATCAATAAACAGTTCAGGGGTCGAGGCAGGCGGCTAGCAATCGGGGTCGTATACTTGCAAGAGGTCAGGGCGGGCAGCAATCCAATAGCGTAAGTCAGTGTCCAAAGCGGGGGCAAAGAGGCAGGCGGCAATCCAATAGAAGACGAGACACGGGTTCAGTAACAATACAGACAGTCCAGGAATAGGAAAACGCTCAGAAATGTTCGCTAGGCAAAACAAGACTACACAATGAGCCAGTGCCGGGTGGCTGGTTAAATAGTCCAGGTAATGGGCAACAGTTGTGGTTGCTAATCAGTGCCAGGTACGGGGCTGCTGGGAAATGAAGTGAACTAATACTCGGGTGACGGTTCCCGTCGATGGCCCGTAGAGGGACCCTCGGTCTGAGACGATATCCTCGGGCAATCCGTAGAAATGGAAGACCTGATTACAGAGGTGCTCGGCCGTCTCCAGAGCGGTGGGTAACTTAGGCAGAGGAATAAGGCGACAGGCCTTGGAGAATCGGTCTATAACGGTAAGGATGGTGGTGTAGCCATTGGAGTTGGGTAAGTCAGTGATGAAGTCTATGGCAATGTGGGACCAGGGACGATGTGGTATAGGTAGAGGTTGGAGTAGACCCGCAGGTAACTGATGAGAGGGTTTCTGTGTCTGGCAAACTTGACATTGACGAACCCGAGTAATGGTATCCTTCCTCAGCGTGGGCCACCAGAATCTGTTCTGCAAGAGTTGAATCGTGGCACTTATTCCTGGATGGCCGGAGCTGAGAGCCGTGTGGACTTGATCAATGGTACACTTGCGAAGAGTCTCAGGCACGAACAGTTTATCTGGGGGACATTCAGGGGGTATAACATGTTCAGTATTGGCTTGATCGATCTCAGTGATGATATCCCAATGGATGGGAGAAACGATGAGGGTAGGTGAGATCACATTTTCGGGTAGAGTGAGTTCAGAACCCCTTTCAAACTGCCGAGAAAAAGCATCAGCCTTGATATTCTTTGTGCCGGGCCGATATGTTACAGTGAAGGTAAAGCGAGAGAAAAACAGTGATCATCTGGCTTGTCTGGGGTTAAGTCTACGGGCTGTCTTGAGGTACTCCAAGTTCCAGTGATCTGTCACTACCGTGAAAGGATGGTTTGCCCCCTCCAGCCAGTGATGCCACTCCTCGAGGGTAGATTTGATGGCTAGAAGCTCACGATCACCAACGTCATAATTTCTCTCTGTGGGGGTTAGTTTACGTGAATGGTAGGCACAGGGGTACAATCTTGCGGGATCACCTTGTCGTTGAGATAATATGGCTCCTATCCCGATATTCGAGGCGTCCACTTCCACCATGAAAGGTGAGTTGGGGTCCGGATGATGAAGGATATGGGCCGTGGTGAACTGACATTTTAACTGATCAAAGGCTTTGTGAGCTGCGGTTGTCCAGTGGAGACGATGCGAACCCTTCTTGGTCATGTTAGTGAGTGGGGCGGCGATGGAGCTGAAACCTCTGATGAAGCGACGATAGAAGTTAGCGAATCCCAGAAAGCGTTGGAGCTCCTTGATATTAGAGGGCAGAGGCCAGTTCAGAACTGCATTAACCTTGCCTTCGTCCATAGCAAACCCTTCTTGACTAATTATGTAACCTAGGAAGGCGACCGAGGTAGTGTGAAACTCACATTTCTCAAGCTTGGCGTAGAGCTGATATTTGATTAGGCGTTGGAGTACCGATCTGACGTGCTGGATGTGTTCCTGGAGAGTTTCTGAATAAATGAGAATGTCGTCGATGTAAACTATGACGTAACGATCAAGCATTTCCCTGAAGACATCGTTGATGAAGGATTGAAAGACGGACGGACTATTGACTAGGCCGAACGGCATGACCCGGTACTCATAGTGCCCTGTAGTGGTTGAAAAGGCGGTCTTCCATTCATCACCCTCCTTAATCCGGATGAGATTGTAGGCACAGCGCAAGTCGAGTTTGGTATAGAACTTGGCTGATCTTAGTTGTTCTAATGCTGATGGCACCAGTGGTAATGGGTATCTGAACTTCACTGTGATCTCATTTAATCCTCGGTAATCAATGCATGGTCGGAGGTCGCCCCCTTTCTTCTTCACGAAGAAGAATCCAGCGGAAGCTGGTGAGTCGTAGGAGCGCTCTGTGTGACAATACTTTTATGTTGCTTTTGTGCACTTTTGAAGCTTGACGTACTCCGTGTACATTTTATAAAAGAGCAAGTAGAAATAAACTTAAAAAAAGTAATTCTGTGTTCCATGGAAGAACAGGAATGTCATACAGGAATGACAAGTATGTGAGTAAATTGTTGTAATTTTGGTTGAAAAATTACTTTAAGCTTTATTTAAATGTCAGGTGCAATATTTTGTAGCTGGCACTTAATATGCTTAATATTTGAATGAACATTTGTGCCCTTAATACCTTTTTTAGGATAGTTTTAGTTAGGATATAAATAATAAGCACTCACAGGTAATTAGTGTTACATACTTATAAAATCATTTAGAAGACTGTTGAATGCAGTATACGACAGTGAAGTGTTTAAAATTACTAAAATGAAAACAAATTAAGGGAACAACCACAACCTAAATAGCTGGAGTCCCTGCAGTAAATATTTAGGTCTTTCACAGGTGTCGAGGGCTCTGATGTGCTTGATTTCATTGTTTGCATGTCTACAGTTATCATGTCAAGTGTCAGTGGCTAGATTTGTTATGGCTAGAAACAGAGCAAATTGACAAATATTCCCTTGAGTCATGTCAACACTTTCTTTCATCTTCATCTCACGTTCTTTGAAATTAGATGGCAGCATGTTGTGTTAAGTTTTCCTTATCTTAAAATACAGTTTAATCTCACAAAACCTGTCAAGAACATGTCCAAATCATTTCAAAGAAGAAATTATATTTTCTTACAGAAAAACTTATTTTGAGACACACGGATCTTCTTTAACTATAATATATATATATATATATACAAACCCGATTCCAAAAAAGTTGGACACTGTACAAATTGTGAATAAAAACAGAATGCAATGATGTGGAAGTTTCAAATTTCAATATTTTATTCAGAATACAACATAGATGACATATCAAATGTTTAAACTGAGAAAATTTATAATTTTAAGGGAAAAATAAGTTGATTTTAAATTTCATGGCATCAACACATCTCAAAAAAGTTGGGACAAGGCCATGTTTACCACTGTGTGGCATCCCCTCTTCTTTTTATAACAGTCTGCAAACGTCTGGGGACTGAGGAGACAAGTTGCTCAAGTTTAGGAATAGGAATGTTGTCCCATTCTTGTCTAATACAGGCTTCTAGTTGCTCAACTGTCTTAGGTCTTCTTTGTCGCATCTTCCTCTTTATGATGCGCCAAATGTTTTCTAGATCTGGACTGCAGGCTGGCCATTTCAGTACCTGGATCCTTCTTCTACGCAGCCATGATGTTGTAATTGATGCAGTATGTGGTCTGGCATTGTCATGTTGGAAAATGCAAGGTCTTCCCTGAAAGAGACGACGTCTGGATGGGAGCATATGTTGTTCTAGAACTTGGATATACCTTTCAGCATTGATGGTGCCTTTCCAGATGTGTATGCTGCCCATGCCACACGCACTCATGCAACCCCATACCATCAGAGATGCAGGCTTCTGAACTGAGCGCTGATAACAACTTGGGTTGTCCTTGTCCACTTTAGTCAGGATGACATGGCGTCCCAGTTTTCCAAAAAGAACTTCAAATTTTGATTCGTCTGACCACAGAACAGTTTTCCACTTTGCCACAGTCCATTTTAAATGAGCCTTGGCCCAGAGAAAACGCCTGCACTTCTGGATCATGTTTAGATATGGCTTCTTTTTTGACCTATAGAGTTTTAGCCGGCAACGGCGAATGGCACGGTGGATTGTGTTCACCGACAATGTTTTCTGGAAGTATTCCTGAGCCCATGTTGTGATTTCCATTACAGTAGCATTCCTGTATGTGATGCAGTGCCATCTAAGGGCCCGAAGATCACGGGCATCCAGTATGGTTTTCCGGCCTTGACCCTTACGCACAGAGATTGTTCCAGATTCTCTGAATCTTTGGATGATATTATGCACTGTAGATGATAATAACTTCAAACTCTTTGCAATTTTTCTCTGAGAAACTCCTTTCTGATATTGCTCCACTATTTTTCGCCGCAGCATTGGGGGAATTGGTGATCCTCTTCCCATCTTGACTTCTGAGAGACACTGCCACACTGAGAGGCTCTTTTTATACCCAATCATGTTGCCAATTGACCTAATAAGTTGCAAATTGGTCCTCCAGCTGTTCCTTATATGTACATTTAACTTTTCCGGCCTCTTATTGCTACCTGTCCCAACTTTTTTGGAATGTGTAGCTCTCATGAAATCCAAAATGAGCCAATATTTGGCATGACATTTCAAAATGTCTCACTTTCAACATTTGATATGTTATCTATATTCTATTGTGAATAAAATATAAGTTTATGAGATTTGTAAATTATTGCATTCCTTTTTTATTCACAATTTATTCAGTGTCCCAACTTTTTTGGAATCGGGTTTGTATATATAAAAGGACTTATTGGGAAAAATTAAAAGGATTTATAGGGAAAATGTGCATCGTGTGTGAGGCATGTGTGTGAGTGTGTGATTTATAGCATTTTTCCTATAAATCCTTTTTATTTTTATATATGTATTTATATACCGAATCATGCTAGTATTGTATTTATTAATTATAAAATCACTGTATTTCCGTATTTACAAAAAAAAAAAAAAAAAAAAACTTTAAAATTAAAATGTCAGGACACCTTTTGTAAATCAGAATGTGAGGCAAATTGTCCTTAACTGGCATAAAATGTGATGTGGACATGTTTTTGAGAGATTAACTCAAAGCCTAACTTTATGAGAAAGAATGAAATGGCTCTTCTTTAATGAATAAATGAACTGAGGAGTGATTTAAATGTGTCTTCTATTGAAATATTAGGCTTTAAGTTTAGAAAAAAGCGTTTGATCCGTTTTCTTTATCATCTAATGGAGTCTTTTCATGTTGGTGGCTTCAAAGCATGAGGACTCTGAGGAGTAAAACTTCTCGAGGATGAGCCTCCAAAGCTCTTCTTCACTTTTCTGTTTATTTCACACCCTTCGCTTCTCATAGACCTCAGATCGTGGCTGAAATTCAAGCTCAGATGCAAAACAAGTTGCAGAAATGATAAACTGTTGATTCAATGGAAATGGATCAACCAACCATCCAAATAAACACCCCAAATTATTGTTTTATTTCACACAAAAGAACCCATCATGATGTTTTCACTTGCTCTTTCTGAAATATATTCCTGTCATGCGACTCCCTGCCTTTAATAAGCTCGCTTTCCTGCTAATGATCAAACGCATACATCATTCTGATGACATAATTGTCTGTCACAGGCACCCATTGCAAAATTAGATTAATTAAGTGTTTCGGCAATGCATTACACATCACAATGGGCAGCTGACACTGAGAGCTTGTGCGTATCCATGGCGATGTGGCAAGGCCACACAGGGGGATGCAGGAAAACATTCCACATGGTTGCCAGGATACGAGTGAATGCTTGAGGCTGATTGGCTAAAGAGGTCATGGCTTTCTAAAGAAGCTGAACAAAAAAAAAATACACAGTGAAGGTCTCAAAATAATGTGGACTTGATTAGATTTGTGGTTTAAATGGTGTGAAATACAATGCAGGGATCAGTTTTGTAGCAACCCCCACTAGACAATTTTTTTTTCACAAATTGATTGGTTATGTGACCTCAAAATAGCAGCCTCCAAGAGGCAACCCACTTCACCGATGTGTCTGAAATCACATAGACTAGTGTAGGTATTGCATTTGAGTTTGAACTTACTTTACAACTGCTTAAAAAAGTATGTTCGGATCACAAAAAACAAAACAAAAGTATGTTCTATATAGTATGAATATGGGTAGTATGAATGAAATTCAGTCGTAGGCTACTACATCCGCCATGTCACGGTCATGTGACCTACAGAATCAGTTGCTTCGCTTCACTTCCATTCACAAATCCTCTCCTGTGGCCTCATGGAATTGTAAAGTGTCCATCAAATGCACACTGACAATCTCGCTGGAAGTACGTCATCTGGATACTTTTCACCTACTGTTTTTCGAATACTATGTACTTGGACATACTCTTTTGCCACACTGTTTTTTTATGCCTAATAGCTTACTACACAGTAGATAATGTATTATCCTGTATTTATTATACTGTACTACTGTACTATTATACCTACTATCCTGGGATTACACCTAGAGTATGATTTTAAAAACATTTAAAAACAAAATGGTAGGCTACTTTTGAAAAGATAAAAGTGAACAAAAACATTGTTTTCTGTTTTTTTTTTTCAATTTACTTCTTGATTGAAGTTTTACACAAGAAATAAATGATATTTTTAAATTCATATATTAATGTATTTAGGCTATATGAAATGTTAAAAAATAAAATGTGATTAAAAAAAAAAGTCGAAACAAAAGTGGCATTTTTAATGTATTTTAATGTGTAAAACTTTTAACTGGAGAGAAAATTAGAGTGTTCCTTCACATTAGCATTTATGCTAATATGCTAAAGTCGAACTTTAAACTGTCGCTACGTCCCAATTCGCCTACTTATACTATGCCCTAAAAGTATGTACTCTTTTTGTGAAGAAAAAGTACATACTTCTGAGTATGTAGCAGAATAGTAGGCAAGCTTTGGGACATACTACTTCGTCATAGCTGCTTCTTTAACGGACGTTCTGTTGCTTAGTTACGAGCATCCTGTAACTGTTCAAACTGTCCTGACAAGCATCTTGTCACAGTTAACATAATCCACATTTCGTTTAATTTGATTTTCTACCGTATTGGAGAGAAATAAAGAGGCACATCGCGGGTCTTTCATGCCGAGAACTCTGCTCATGTGTTGCATAATGATGCATTCAAAGTTAATGACCAAACGTATCATTATAAAAGTTCACAGTGTTGCTGCAGATGAAATATAAAGTGGATAACATTAAATAAATATTTTTTAATCAGGTTAGACATTGATTATTAAGTTGGCTTGTGAAAGCCAACTTACTGAAATCCTATTATTCTTCTGAGACTAAATTTCTGACTGCTACTCCTCCTAGAGCTTTAACTCTACAGACTCCAACCTCAGTCCAGATCTTCAGACTGTTCTGACTCGAGTTGCTATATCTTTTCTAACTGATTAGACTTATGATATTCATAAAAATGAAGATTAAAACTCATAAAAATCCCATAGACTTACATTCACGGAATGTTCAGATGAGCCAAGACTATTCAAACTCCAACTGTCAAAATTCAAATCTAAACACACTGAAGATGTTTAGACTCAATCAGACTTCCCTTCTATGTGCTATTTCTATCCAATTCAAACTAATATTAGCTTCCACTCTAATTCTATTTCTAATCTATCTAAATCATGCTAGCAACATGCTAATCATGCTTTAAACATGCTAGTAAAATGCTAATCATGCTAGAATCATGCTAGTAACTTGCTAATCATGCTAGCAAAATGCTAGTAACATGCTAATAGCATGCTAATCATGTTAGAAACATGCTAGCGACATGCTAGTAACATGCTAATCATGCTAGAAATATGCTAACGACATGCTAATAACTAGCTAATCATGCTAACAACATGCTAATTTCCATGCTAATCATGCTAGTGACATGCTAATCATGCTAGAAACATGCTAGCGACATGCTAGTAACATGCTAATCATGCTAGCGACATGCTAGTAACATGCTAATCATGCTAGCGAAATGCTAATCATGTTAGAAACATGCTAGCGACATGCTAATCATGCTAGAGACATGCTAGTAGCATGCTAATCATGCTAGAAACATGCTAGCGACATGCTAGTAGCATGCTAATCATGCTAGAAACATGCTAGCAACATGCTAATAACTAGCTAATCATGCTAACAACATGCTAATTTGCATGCTAATCATGCTAGAAACATGCTAGCGACATGCTAATAACATGCTAATCATGCTAGCAAAATGCTAGTAACATGCTAATCATACTAGAGACATGCTAGTAGCATGCTAATCATGCTAGAGACATGCTAGTAACGCTAATCATGCTAGAAACATGCTAACGACATGCTAGTAACATGCTAGAGATATGCTAGTAGCATGCTAATCTTGCTAGAAACATGCTAGCGACATGCTAGTAACATGCTAATCATGCTAGAGACATGCTAGTAACTTGCTAATCATGCTAGCGACATGCTAATCACTTGCTAATCTTCATTACTGACAGACTGTATTGCCTTTTAAGCTTTTAAACTTCAAACTATTTCAGACTGCAAACCATCAAATTTAAAACTTTTTTAAACTTCTTAAACTTTTTTAACTTTTCAAACTCTTTCAAACTTTCTGGTCCGGCTTTCTCAAGCCAACTTAAAGTTTGTCTCGACAAACTTTTCTATCTAGTTTATCACTCAAATCCCTTTCTCTACCTGTCCGTTGGTCGCGCATATCCGCCATGTTTGTAGTTTTTAAACACTTTTTATGCGTGTTTGTAGTTCTAATCGAATCCTCCTCCACCGCGCAATGTGTTGTGGACAATATTAGCCATTATAGTGTGCATCGATCTGTACTTCGAATTCTAACCGGAAGTAGTAGACCATCCGGGAATCTTTGGCATTCTTTTTTAAACATACTATGATTTGGGACATACTAATTCTATTTTCGAATACTATTTAGGACGGATAGTATGCGAATTGGGACGCAGCATGTGTGTTTATTCATGTTTGGCTCATGTTTTCAACAGGTAGTAAACCTGAAGCATATGTTTCCCCGGTAATCGCTTTCTACACCTTTAATAATGCGCTGTCTCTATGACAACCCTCTAACGTTACACACATACAGTACACACAGCTGCTTGTCAGCAGTTTGTGAGGAGTAATGGTTTCCTTTTAAAGGACAAAAGCGCGCGCGCGCGCGAACACACACTCATTTACACACAGCCTGAGGTAACGTAGGGGACGAATTTAAATGTCCTTTCTCTGAGTTGAATACCCAGCATCCTGTGAGTCATTAACACCGGTTTGTCTCATAGCAGCAATGAAAGGTGAGTAAACAGCCTAGTTTAGTACCCAGTCTAGCAGTAAAACAGCCGAAACGTCTCCTGAGGGAGCAGCTGACTTGAGTCTGTCTTATTCATATTCCTGTTTGGACGGTTTAGTCCTGTGAGGAAGTGCTGAAGGTAAATGAAGTGCAGGTGGAAGAAACGGACTCGTAATGGAAAGTTATATGAAAGAGAGAGAGAAAGAGCTCGACTTGCCCTTGCTGTTGAAGTAAAGCCCTTTAATTAACATCTCCTCATCCCGCAGAGTGCAGCGCGGACGGATAACAGTTAACGTTAGAAGAATAAATCAATAGCACCTTGAGCACCTGCCCCTTTTCCCCTTGATGCCCAAAGTGCCCTTTTGTCAAGGCAAATTTTTTTTTATTATTATTTAATTAAACGCCCTTTTGTGAAGGCCTGCCCAGTCTAACTATTAGTAAAATTTATTAATAATAGTTTAGCCATAAATTAAATTATCCACATGATGACCTTTCACCTGACGATCTCATCCGGGACAATCCGTCACCTTTAGGATGCCTTCAATAACGTCCGCGGCTGCTGGTAAGTGGAGTTCTCAGCGGAGCGGTGTGCTTGTAAACTTATATTATTGAATTATTATTATTTTACGAGAATGGCGTGAAGAGATCATGCACAGCTGTTGTTTATATTGCTGTGTGTAACGTTAGCCTGTGGAAGCCAGGTTAGCTCTGCAGCAAGGGGCTACAATATTTTTGTTCAATGTTTTCCTAATGACAATTTTATGATTGGTTTATAAAGGCTACTACGAACACCCTTTTCCCATTTTTATCATAGAATAATTCAGGAAATATGCTTTATAGTTTCTGTACTAAATTATATGTCAATCAGTACTGCACTTTTCATATAGTTTATTTATTTATTACCTGAAGATAACTTGGAAAAACACACATAAACTTTTCTATATTTTCGCAATCTTTTATTGTCTTCACGTTTCATCAGTAAAAACGTTTCTGCTTTTTATTCAGCTCAGCTACAGCGATAGCCGTGTGAGTTTGTTCATATGCACGTCAAACGTTTCTGCGCGAGAGCGCCATCTGACTTCGAGTATGAATGAAACATGCACTGCAGGAGAGTGTTCAGCTCTCCTGATATTCATATCTCCTCATTTTGGATACGAATAAAACGTCAGGTTATGTCTCTTTAATTTAAATCTAGAAACCTCTGTGTGAAAGCACCTGCTCGAGCTTGAATAAAGTGCCGGGGACGAATTTACATTTTATTAAAATCAATATTAAATATTAAAAATGCAGCTAACGTAGTTCTACACACAGCAATAAAAACAAAGGAGCTTGTTCTCTTTCGTTCTTGCTGTTTAATTGGGAAAAGCTTAAAGCGCGTCGAGGTGTCTTGTCTTTTTTATGTTATCTGACTAAAAACTATTCATACTTTGAACTATTATTATTACAGTATTTATTTAAAAAACGTAAAGTGCCTTAAAAAATATCACAACACTGATAAAACAGGCTTATACTGATTTTCTCGTCCTCCAAATTATACTTATCAATCCTGTTTTTATAATCATTATCATTCAAAAAATGAATAAATTCAGAACAGGATTAGAATAGAATTCGATTTTAAATTAAAAAAAATAATATTTTTTTCTACAACAACAACAGTACTGTTTACAACAGCAAAACCACCATATCCTGTAAACACAATAACAACAACAATAATAATAATATAACTCCAGAGTAATTAAGAGGTGCAACAAAATGTCTTTAACATTTAAACTTAAAATGGTCTTTTCTGTTCTGTTTCTTTTTAAAACCTGCGTCATGGCATTTGCTGCTGTATCAATACAGAAGCATCCTTACAGCACAGCCCTATTAAAAGCCGTGTTCCATGTGCCCCTTTTATACTTTGAGCACCTGCCCCTCCGAAGGTCTCTGCACGGCCCTGGTACTTTGTAAATATATGGTACATTAATATGGTAAACATTCAAAACCTTTGTGTTGTCATCTGATACGATCACTGTACCATGGTACTACCACTGTATCTTTTTATTACATAAATTTATACTTTTAGATGAAAAATTATGAACATATTTTAACAATATTATGCACTGAGTGATTGTGCACAATAAGACCAGGGACATTGGGGGGGCCAATTTCGATTTATTGTTGTCTTTAAGAACTTTAGTTTCAGAAGAAACGGTTCACATTTAACAGCTTTGACCTTTTCATAATTGCAAATGTATTTCAGTGCAGTAAAACCCAACAAGCATCTCCCCTCACTTTTCTGGCATCCTTTTTAACTCCTTGAACATCTGAACTCCTATCTTCTAAATTTGTGGCAGGCAAGCGATGCTAAGTCGTTTCCAATTTCACAAGGTGTCCAGATCGTACTCGCTGAGTTGGCCCGGCAGAGCTTATTTCCATAATTACACAGCACATGCAAACGCTTGGTGACAATGGTATGAAAAGAAATGCACCTGGAAAACTGCATCATTTCATGATAGGAAAACATCCTTTTGAGATGGAGGAAGATTATTTTTATGCCCTAAGAATAATGCAATCAGATTTAGGGTAAACAGAGGAATCAAAATCTCCAGCTCCAAAACATCTAACAAACAAGATATTTTATGGATATGTCTTTATTTGCTTAAAATAAATTGCATTATGTGCTCATATTAATATACAGAACCTTATTGTAATGCATTAACAGTTTTAAGAGTATTGTTTAATCACCAAATTTTGAAACTACAATAACCATAATCATAAGAAAGATGGACCAAAAAGTAATTGTTGTTACTAAAGTAAACAAAAAGTAAAAAAAAAAAATTGTTTTAAAAAATATTGAAATATTTTGTGTACAATGTACATTTTCATTAAATATTAGCAATTTAAATATATTGTTTATAATCAATAATATTGTCTTATTTTATAATAAATATGAAAATATTTTGATTATATTGTTTTAAACTTACAATCATACTACTACTACTACACATAATAATAATGATAATAAAAAGTACTCAGTCTTGTAACAATCATAGTACTACTACTACTAATAATAATAATTGTTGTGAATTTGACTCATTTGTTTCTTTTTCTAATTTTCTTATTTTCTTTGCACTACATCTCCCACAATTCCTAGTAAACTACATTAAGGGTGAACTCCATATATGGGGCACTACATTACCCATATTCCCCTGGTTCAGGTCTATAAATAGACCTCACTTCCTTCCTTTGTCCCTTTTATGCATTGGTGAGGTGTGGGTGTTTGAATAGGCACCCAACCATGTCCTTTCCTTAGGATGCGTTAAGTAAGTTTGTTTTCCAATTGTATAGTTTGAACTTGTTTATTTGAATTGTTTAGATATTTAATCCTTATTTGGATTGAGTACAATATTGATGTTTTTTGATGAGTTGTTTGTATGAGTTTGTTTTTTCTCTTTTATATTGTTTGTAGTGACCTAAAACCATCCTGTTTATCCTGTGCATCATTTCCATCATGGTAGTCCTGCTCCATATGAATTTGTGAACTGCATGTCATGTCAACTGCTAAAGATTTGTGATTCTTCACTTCAACGGAATAAAAGAGAGCAAAGGACTGGTGTTTCTTCCAGTGTTTTAATCAGACACGCCACCAAGTTTCTACAATTTTAACGAACTTTGGATATTTTAACATCTCATATTCAACATAAACCATCTATTGTTCAAGAATTGTGTGCATGTATTAAGAAAGCTGAAAAGAAATCTACATGCAAGTAGTGTTGCTTTCGTCAACGAAAATTATGACGAAATATCGTCGTCAACGAACCTTTATCACGTGACGAAAACGAGATGAGACGTAAATGCTGGTCATGTGACGATGACGATAATTAAATGTATAATGCAATATCGTTGACGAATAAAAACGAGACTAAATGTGGTTTACAAAATAAAAACTATGCTAAAATGTCTCTTCATTTTCGTTGACCAAAACGAGACGAAACGAAATGTTATAACGTTATTTCGTCTCGTTTAGTCGCGTTATTATTTTGCAGTTTTTCTGTTTCATGTGAATTAACGTTACTTCAGGGGCTGTCAGGGTTGCCAGGTTTTCGCAACAAAACCCGCCCAATTGCTACTCCAAACTAGCCCAATCGCATTTCGAGGGGGGTTCCCCGGTAAAGTTCCAGGGTCTAAATATTTGGGGACTTGGCAACACTGCGCAGACGCAGGCGACGTCACTTCCTCAAGCTCCACTCGCGGCATTATTTAGAAGATAACAACAAACAAAGTTAAGTCTGACAGAGAAAGGGACGATGGCCGGCTTCATCCGACTTCAGTTTACAATCAATAAGTTACAAGTAACAGACACGCATTTTATTTGCACTTTTTAGTATGTTATTGTAGCTCGAGCATTCAAGCACCTTGTTTCTCTTTGTTAAAACCTGTTAACTAGCACCAGGACGCCAGCGTCCTCAGAGCTCTTTGTTTGCACACGCCATTGTTTTCAAACAGATAAAGTAAAACAGGACAAAATTAATCTTGACAAACTATATATCATTTTGAAGGTCTAAGCCTCAAGCATCGACGACAGATCGCTGTTTTTCGATAGAAAGCTTATACGGAATGTATTTGCTAAATTTGTGTAAGCAGTACACATCAAAACATGTAGAAAATAAACCGCAGCACATACCATATTCATCCTGATAACGGCTCTCAAACGTATCCACTGCTGTAAATCCTGGTTTCATTTGAGAGATAAGGGTCCACTGAACAACATCCCATCGAGCACTTTTAGTCCAAAGAAACAACAACGTTGTAATTTAGATCGTTAATCCTTTGTTTACGTCTCATCTCTTCAGGGAGAGTTATTGTTTGTGTCCGTTATGGAACAAACTACGCTCAAAAACAGCGTCTTGGTGGTAAAAAAACAGCACGATTTTGTAGCAGACAATGTCCCAAACAGAATGAAACCATTCAAAAAAAAAAAAAGTCAAAGATACACGGAAGATTGTTTATTTGAATTCTGGCGCTCCCTCGCGACGCGCATGACGCACGCTGTGACGCACCTGTCATCTGATGGGGCGTAACTTAGCGATCTTTTAGCACTATAAAAAAAAAAGAAAAAACATTTTTTTTTTTCTTCAGCAGCAGTTTTCATATATGTTTGCGTGTTTTGTGGAGAATGGGCCTGTATCTGTGTGATTAACATCCGTATAGCTGATAATCAGCATCTGATTACTGACTGTTCACAGATATCAGTGTGAATGCAGTCTATATAAAAGTCCATTATAATGTGAATATTGACTATATTGGGCAGCCATCAGTATGATTAGCATATGTATGAATGATCATCAGCAAGTGATTACTAATGTATGAACAGGAGAGCATCTGTATGTCAGGAAATCAGTATGTACTTAAGTTATTTTTTTATTATTATTATTGTTTTTTTTTTTCATCACTCAAAAATTATTATTATTGTATTTTTCTAGTGCTCAAATAAATCACTTATACGATGTCTAAGATTCTGTCTACTGTTTTATAATTGAAAAACTGCAGTGGCATGTATAAAGACTAATAGTTTGTAGTAGAACCCTTCAATAATTTGGTAAATATTTTTCCTCAAACAGGGGGGGGGGGGGACTAGAAAAATGTCTGCAGGAATCTCATTTTTCATGGTATCTTCTTCAGATTTGAAATATAAACTCATGAGACATGTGGCTTTCAGCCCATTACTTTTCTGGATTTCTCCAGGATTTATTTCATGTATTTTTATATTAAATTTTAAAAAAATTCAGTGTGGTACAATTTTTATCAAGGCACTTCAGTGTCTATAACTTTTTATATTTTTGAGCATTATCAACTCTGGATGATGGATAGTAAAGGTCAAAGGGTCTTCTTTCCAAAAACACCACAATTGTGTGTGTGGCACACTGAAGTCAGGAACTGTTACCATTTTAAGTTAGTTAGTCATTTTCAGCTGTGATTCCCAATATGGGGGGTGCTAGTTAACAGGTTAAACTTGAATGTAACGTTATATATTTTTTTCTGGCATTGTCATGTGATGCTATTTTATTTATTGTTTTTATTTATTTAAATTTATGTGCGTGTACTTCTAACATGTTTGGTTGGTAAAATGTTGTAAATTCAAATCATTACTTAAAATTGCATTACTTAAAAGAGACTAAAATACAATTTTCATTGACTAAAACTAGACTAAATGTCATCAGTTTTCGTTGACTAAAACTAGATGAAAATAGTCATGGATAATTCTGACTAAAACTAGACTAAAATGCTCAGACTTTTCGTTGACTAAAACTTGACTAGACTAAAAAGAGTATGAACGTGACTAAAACTATTAAAAACTAAAATGAGAGCTTCACACAAAGACTAGACTAAAACTAAAATGAAAACAGGCCGCCAAAAACAACACTACATGCAAGCAAGGTAATTCATCAGCTGTTCCATCACCACTTCCACTGAGTAGGCCTAGTTCTCTGCCTCCCCCACCTTCTTCATTGTTGCGTAGTCCACCTCAGCATACACATACACCTGATACATTACAACTACAATCAGGT
Source organism: Aspiorhynchus laticeps (assembly GCA_023376895.1). NCBI lineage: Eukaryota > Metazoa > Chordata > Actinopteri > Cypriniformes > Cyprinidae > Aspiorhynchus > Aspiorhynchus laticeps. The sequence goes on from CM041793.1 coordinate 72,470,871, forward strand.
ACTATGACTCAATCTATTGTAGCTTCATTAGTTTCTGATCCCATTAATCCCCATTCCCCTCAAATGCAAGCTTCACAGGTGTTGGTGCAACCAGCTGGTTCACCACAGCTTGGTGCTTATTTACCAAGTAACTCCTTATCTTTGGTTCATACTCAGTGGCCCTCACAGACTACATCAGCACAGTTACCTCCGCAGCCTCAGCCGATTCCTCATGCATCCGCAGCTAACGTAGGTTACCATACTCAGCCACATTTTGTAGGTCACTCAGTCAGTGAATTTTGTTGTACAACAACCTACTCCATTCATTCAACCAATTGTTCCCACTACACAGGCAACTGCAATTCCAATTGTTCATTCTCACCCATATTCCCAGCCATATTATGATTCACAACAATAATAACGATAATAAAAAGTACTCTGTCTTGTATTTCTTTCTGATTTCAAAATGCTTTTGCTTCAGATCAAAGGTCTCAGAGCTTGTTGGCTGCTTCAGTGCTTGAAACTCTTTACTAAACTTTCTTAACACCATATGAGGGGAAAAAAGAGAATAATACTAGAAGCAAGGTCACTGAAAAAGTGAGTGGTCGCTGTTACGCTCTATTGCAGCAACAAAGAATTCAGTCTAATCTCATTTGTTTTTAATTTGAGAAATACTCCCCAAGGTCAGGTCATAAGGCAGACGGACTGGTGTAAAAAATGATCTGTGATGGACTCCAGTATTTCTTTCAATTTCCTCGATCTGTGTGAGATAAATGAGCTCTCTTGTGCCCGCAGTCTGTCACTGGGACAACCCTTTAGGCCACTCACATATCAGCTGATTAAATATGTATTCCATGCTGTGTTTGGCTCCCGATGGGTTTTGGACTGATGTGACATGCTTTGATTTGTCAGACGCTGTGGAGAGATGTGGCACAGTAGAGTGTGCCCTTCAGGGGATATGTAGTTGTGACTTTGAGTGTAGAAACGATGTTTCACCGAGGTCTGAAGCCTGCCTGTGTCAAACAGAGAATGATATTTGTCTTTGATCACATGGAAATGGATTCTGAACAAAAGTCGACTTAAAAATGAGGTTTCATTGAAGTTTGGACCCCATCTCTAAACCTATTATGCAGTCATAGTTTTGCCAAGTAAATTATTTATCTTTACTAACCATGAAAAGCAAAATTATTTCAACCTTGTCACAGTAATTTAAAATTCATACCCTTCACACATTATAATGAAAAATAAAATAACCTCTGATGTTTCCGTTCACAGTGTTTTGTGTCAAACATGATACATTCCTTAAAGATTAGTATAAAAAATTAGATTTTTGGTTAAAAAAAAAATAAAAATAATAATTTGCTCACCAATGGATCCACTGCAGTGAATGGGTGCCATCAGAATGAGAGCCTAAACAGATGATAAAAATATCACAATAATCCACCAATATTTTTCACTTCAATCTGCTGCTTTCAAGTAAAATATTAGTCCTTTATCCATAATATTGCTTTCTCCAGTAAAAGTCATCTCGCCTGAATCAGGAGAGAAATACGCACAGATTGAGCACCGTTTACAAGCAAAAACAGTCCATAATAGTTTAAAACAAATATGCCAGGGGGCAACAGGGGTTGGACTTTTTCTCTGGAGGAAGCATTATGCATACAATTTTAAAGTTAAAATGGCTTTAAAAAAAATTCTTACAAACACACACGAGTTGTGTGGATTGTTGTGATTTTTCTATCAGCTGTTTGGACTCTTCATTCTGACGGCACCCATTCACTTTAGAGGATCCATTGGTGAGCAAGTGATGTAATTCAAAATTTCTCCAACTCATTTGGATTTCTCATTTTCATTTGAATGGGATGAGGGTGAGTATATTTTAAGCAAATTTTAATTTTTGGTTGAATTATTTTACTAACATGCAATTAAGTTTATGAAAACATTACATTCATTTAAGTAAGTACTCCCAAGTAAGTATACTAAATTATTACAAAGGCAGAGGAACATGGCATTGTTTCCTGAGAATCACCCTGCCTCAGATTAGTGCTGCACCGTAGAGAAAAGTAGCAATTATTGCTGAGGGTCTCATTCCAGTTTTTGGCTTGATTCATTACTATTTGGCACCGGCAATTAAACATGTAACTTAAACCAAACTCTTATTCATTCTCGACTTGGAGGTAGGTGCCAAGACAATGAGCGCCGTGCATGCAGAAAATTAATTATGAAGTTAATCATGAAGTAGAGGGAAAATTAACAAGCTAAGTCCCAAGACACCAAACTACAGTACAGTATTCTGTTACAAAACAGATCCAGCCATTGATCCTGGTCGATCATTGGTCAGTGCAGCATTGGTTTGCTAAAATACATAATGCAGTGTCTTTACCTTCCTTTTCTGCATTATGTCTTTCAAAGCTATTTATCTGTATTCGCAATACAGAATGGCTTCAAAGGCCTTATTGCTAAAGTACGTGTACTGTGTCACGTATGAAGCGCTTTATAACTTTCAGCACGTCACAAACAAACTTGATTCCATCTGTTTCAAAAGCAGAATAATGAGTTTCAGAGCGGTGAGGGGAAGAGAGCGTCTCTGGTGTGCGCTTGCATCTGTTGTGAAAAACATGAGTTCCCTGCTTGGCCGAGCTTTGTGGATAACAGGTGGACCGTATTACATCTGAGTAAAAGAGAGAATGAGAGAGATTATCAAGGTGTGGGAGATGCTGGGAAAGAGAGAAACATGAAGAAAAGGATTGTAAACAAGACAAGCAGTAAGGGGCTTTGTCTCAGATGTTGCTCCTAAAAATCCTTAAACTGGAAAAATATAAGATCTATAAAATTAAAACATGGCCCCGAAGCTGTAAATGAAACAAAGATTATTAATGTTTTTTCGTAACATAACTCACTAAGTATTTTTGTTTTGTAGTAGTCAAAAACATGTTTCAGTATGTATATAAATGTATAATAATAAATATATTAATATAATATACATAATATATACATTTGCAATATATACATTTTAATTAGTAATAATAATATAAATTGTAGTCACAAGAATATTTAGTAATGAATGTAGTAACAAGTAAGCCAGTGTTTTCCTGCAGAATTGGGATACTTTAACACTGTTACCACGGGTTTTTCATGTCTGCGGGTTGAAGTTACCCCAATAACGCGATATTTAGCCCCTGAAATGCTAATTTTACAGAGGAACCCCGCCAAAAAAAACATGTATTTTACCCCTTGAATGCGATTTTTAATGGGGGACCCCCTCGAAACGCAATCAGCCTAGTTTTGATTTTTTTTTTTTTTTTGAGTAATTGGGCTGGTTTTGTTGTGAAAACCTGGCAACCCTGAAGAAAGAAAGTTGGTGAAAAATTCTCAAAATATTATATTTGACATATCGGTAATAATATAAAAAAATATTTCTGCCTTTATTAAAATCAGCAAATATGAGGAGAAGACAAGGAGGTAGACATTGTGAAAATAATATAATATGAATATAATAACAAATAATACTTCAGGGGCAGAATTGTTTTTTTTTTTAGAATTGTATTTGTCACATACACGATTATATAGAGAGTATATAACCAGCTGTGAAATGTATTCTCTGCATTTAACCCATCCTAAGTGAACACACACACCCGGAGCAGTGGGCAGCCATGTTACAGCGCCCGGGGAGCAGTTTGGGGTTCGGTGCCTTGCTCAAGGACACCTCAGTCATGTTATTGAAGGAGGAGAGAGCGCTGGTTATTCACTCCCCCACCAACAATCCCTGCCGGTGTTGTGCCGAAATCGGCACCCTGCCAGATTATGCACCCCCTAGTATTGGTAGGTTAAGGGTTAGGTGTGGGGGAGGGGTTAGGATTAGGAGTGGGGTTGGGATTAGGCAATCAAGTAGCGATTTCAACGAGGGGATGCATAATCTGGCAGGGGTGCAGATTTCGGCACAACACCTGACCTGAGATTCGAACCCACAACCTTCGGATTACGAGTCCAACTCTAACCATTAGACCACAACTTCCCCATACTGCCGTGACCTGGCTTTGAACCGGGGTTGCTGCGGATACAACTCAAGAGTACTAACCACTATACATACGATCACGGCGTGCCACTGGCCCACGAAATAGCCTTTGTCAGAAGAAGAGATTGTAGAGATTATATAATTGTATAGAGATCGTATAAAGATTTTTCAGGAAAGTATTGATCATGGCAGTGATGCAGAGTCCTTAGAAAACTATGTATCAAATATACAACTGTATAGGGTTAAAATATAAGTAGCCTCAAAATAGCTTCATTAGCATTACTATGATAAACAGTTGAGATACAAAAGAAATCTAATTTGATAAGGCGTTGGTTCCAGAGGGTTGATCACCCTGATCTAATGTAAGAACGCCGATCGTGTCTTGGCTGATCTTACAGCATCATCAAATACAAAATCGATGAGCCTCACGGGAGCAGAAACCAATTAGTAGCACATCCCATTCAGGCCTGTTGCTCGGTTACGCACCCTCTCCGCATGTTAATGCGGCTCCTCATCTACCTGTTCCTCTCACAAGAGCTCTTGTGGGTAAAACAGAAAGGAGATGAGAAGATTCTGCTGATAGCAAATTTGTACGTCAAAACACATTACCGTAAGAGGCCGCTTCACATTCGAGAGGGTTAGAGGATGTTTAAAAGGAGAGAAATATGAAATTGTAGGGTTTGTTTGCTCAGTTTTTTTTTGAGGAACCTCAAAGGAACTCCCCGAGGAGGTCCTGGTTTCAATAGCGAGCAAAGAACACGAGATGTTCTGGAGCAGCAGGAGTTTTAATAACCCTGTGGATTATGTCCCCTTGACATCTATAAAGCTCTGAAATATTCAGCTTGAAATGTTTGTTAGATCCAAAATCCTCTGCTGTTTTAGTCTACCGTGGAAAAATAGGGCCAAAGTTAGAGTTAAAGTTTTGGGATTTAGTTGTATGTTTAGTACCATCAAATTTATTTAGCACTTTTGAATGAAATCAAATGAAGCACTTTTAAATGAAGTCAAATACATTATTCTAATGTACAATGATAATAAAAAAGATTATTTAATACTAAATAATCCAATTTATTAACAATTTAGAAGAGTCGAATCTATTTCCTATATGTAAAATCTCTTTACATAGATAGATAGATAGATGGATAGATAGATAGAATGTTAGATATGTTAGACATAAATGATACACTCTAAAAAATCCTGGGTTATTTTTTTAACCCAAATGCTGGGTTGAGCCTTTTGGGTCATTTTTTGGGTTATTTTTTCAGTGTTTGGGTAGTTTTTGTGTTACCCAGGGGATCTTTTTGTATTACTCAGATCCTGGGTCAGACGTAACCCAGTGTTTGGGTTATTTATCGCGGGAATTTTGCGTCGTCTTCTGGAGAGAGCAGTTCTAAGAATTGAAGCATTTCTTCGGTAAATACAGGTCTGTGTACATTTTATTTTATATATAAAATCGTTACTGTGCTGTATATCTTTCAATTTTATGCAGAGCAACATACAGGCGCGCGGTATGAATCACCTTTAAGGAGTGTCGCGGTCTTTTCGTGTGATGGAAAAGCCTGATGCTTTGCATAAAATAAATGATTTTATTCATAAAGATACAGAATACAAATACTTTTGATGTTAAAATATGTCCTCAGAGCTGTTTACTGTTTGTTTTTGGGCAGGTTATGAAGGCAGTCGCAGTAGGCTATAGTTCGGCTATGAGTGAAACGCAGGGCGGCGGTCTCAACCGTGAGCAGTTCCCTCCGAACACGACTCCAGCTCGGGCACGAGAGCCAGCGCAGTTATGGTGGGAACGGAATAACAGAGACTAGACAATTACACGTGGATTACTTCTGTTTAACGTTTACTTTTAATGTTCCTTAAACGAGTTTAAATAGGTAATATGTATACATAAAATGAACAAGGCTGTAAATGATAAATGAAGGAAAATAAAGGTTAGTTTTCATGCAAACCAGTGGTTGTGTGGAATATTTTACAAAAGTTGAGGATTTAAGTTAATCGGTAAACATTATTTCATGTATGCAGTAAAAAAAAAAGCTAGTAGCCTAATAAAAACAAATCAACCCATTAGCTGGGTTAAATCAACCCAATTATGTTGGGTTAAATAAACAACCCATTTTGCTGGGTAAAATTAACCTCATATGTGTTCTGTCCTATATTTACCCAGCCCTTGGGTTAAAAACTACCCAAATTGGGTAGTTTTTAACCCAGTGTTTTTTAGAGTGTAGGTATATAGGTATGTTAGATGATGTTGATTTTCATTCAGACAGACAGACAGACAGACAGACAGACAGACAGACAGATAGATAGATAGATAGATAGATAGATAGATAGATAGATAGATAGATAGATAGGGTAGACTATGTTAGACATGATAGGCATATAGGTATGTTAGATAATGTTGATTTTCATGTAGATAGATAGATAGATAGATATAGATAGATAGATAGATAGATAGATAGATAGATAGATAGATAGATAGATAGATAGATAGACAGATATGATAGGTATCTTAGATAATATTGATTTTCAAGTAGATAGATAGAAAGATAGATAGACAGATAGGGTAGAAATAGGATAGGTATACAGGTATGTTAGATAGTTTTGATTTTCAGATACATATATAGATAGGTTAGACTGATATGACAGACAGATATGATAGTTGGCGTTTACAGAAATGAGACCACCTTGGCACATTTGTGTGTGTGTGTGTGTGTGTGTGTTGTCCTATTCCCCTGCTCTCTCTCTCCCCCACTGCTGGCTGTTGGAGCAGCTGTCGAAGTGGACAGGAAGGACTAAAGGGCATGGACCTGTTTGAGCTCATTTATAACAAGATGCAACCTCAGGCAGTTAGAGTCCTGGTGTCCTCTGTCTTCCTCATTACTTCACTTCCTGTACGAGTCAATGACTTCTGAATGAATAACTGAAATGTGGCATGTCACACTTAAGGAATGAGAAGGGATATAGTGTATAATATGTGGTGCACACTGTATTAGCACACCTTATGTACCTTACAGCTTTTATGTTACTACATAATCAAAATATTGAAGGAGTCATTGAAACATTATTTTATTAAGCTAATTCTGCTAAAAAAAAATGGTCACCCTTGACATTTAAAGTTAGTTTAACATTTGTATTGTAGTAACGTGGTCTTGACCAGTTAGCATCTAGAATCTTAGAATCCATTTTAAAATGTACAAAAACATATCGACTAGTCTATATATCCTGATTCTGTGATATAAAGCCTATTACAATTACTTACTAATACATGATAGCATGTAGCTAAGCAACAATGTGGTACTCTAAATCAGGGGCGGACTGGCCATCGGGAGAACCGGGACAATTCCCGGTGGCCTGGCAGCCAATTTGGCCTGCTACCCTAGTTTTTATTTTATATTTTTTTTTTTGTTGTTTTTGCCTGCCGAGTGTATACAATAGTGATTATTTCCGAATTCGCCATTCAATAATAAAACTCCAATAAATCATGAATCGTCTAGTCTTCTTGGCTGGCAACGCAATTCGCCTCGCGCACGCTCCGCGCATCCGCGCGTCCGCCAAAAGGATACGAGACTCTAGAATGGAGTAGAAGCGCCCAGGTGGAGCAGAGAGGCTAAACTGCCCTGTTTATGACTTCAAGTGCAGGTCAGTTACATCTGTAAATAGATAGACTGTTGTAGTTTTGTCTTAGTTTACTTAGTTAAACTGCTAGCAAATGTTAGCAGTAGCAGTCAATTGCTGTAAAATTACCAAAATGACAATTACTATTGTAACGAGTAGGACTTTAGCAGACAAATATGGCAGACAACAACACAACCCTTACGAAAATGAACCGTGGTTTCACTTAAAATAAAACCAAAAACCATGGTTACTATAGTTAAACCATGGTATTCACAAATTAACAATGGTTTTGCTACACTATATAGCTTCACCATGCTTTGGAGTAAAACTCAAATGGTAATCAATCTGCCAAAAAAACATGGTTACTATACTTTTACCATAGGCCTAATAAAACCATGGTTAATTTTCCTTAGGACCAAAACTCATGATAATGCAAAAACATGTTAAGTATTAAGATTTTTTCAATAAAGGTATATTCAAGATGTAGCTATTATTGTACTAATTTTGAAATTTAGGAAAGATAAAACAATAACACATAGTCCTAATGTAATATTTTTTTCTCAAATAAATGTATACTATGTGCAAACAAATTACAATGAGGTGGTTGTTTTGCAACAAGGTGGAGACGTGTTGATGAAAAAGTGACAGGTACAAGAAAAAAAACACACGAGAGACAGAGAGATGTCAGAGAAAATGAAGAGACTAAAAATGAAAATGGAAGTTCAAGAGATAACCTTTAATTATTTTGCACGGCCCCAGCCTAGGGATTTAAACTTTTATGTGATGATGATGATGGCCATACAAAAAATACTGTTGTCCGTGGTTTCAAAATTTGTTGTGGGTGTATGTGATGGCCTGGATGCGTGTGAGATTTCCCGGCCTGAAATTTTGCCCCAGTCCGCCCCTGCTCTAAATGTAACAATGGCACACAGCAATATTGTATAAAGTCTCTTAGCTTTTTCAGTCTGGCAAATGAATTTGTTTTTCACTGAACTCTGGCATGCATAATGCATTCTGGGATTTTTTTTTTTTTAGAATTTGAGGTTCAGTAACTTAGATAGAAACATAATATTGCTGGTTTCCTTTTGAAATCTTCATTTCCTCAAAATGCTGTATAGTTAGGCAGCATGCTTGGTTTTGGAACATATCAGCTAGTATGTAGTATTTTATTTTGAAGTCTCACTCTTCTTTGAGGACCATTTAAATGTGAAGAGAGCTTTGATCTGGATTGAATTGTTCGGCCACAATAAACCATTCCAGCTTCTCTGTAAGGCTCACATACTCCTTCCTGAGCCCTTTCCTTCCTCTTGGAGGATGGTCAGAATGGCAGGAACTCACTATTTTGTTTTCTTCCCTAAATCCTTTTTGTATTGACAACCTTACACACACATACACACATGCGTTCTCCTCAGACAGACTGGATTCAGTCTGCTTAAAGCCCTTGTGTGTGTGCTGTAAGGTACATTGTGTGAGAACTTGTGTGAGATTTTGTAAACCGTCATCTAAAAATAATGTCAGAAATGACAAAACTAAAACTAAATTAACATTATGAACATCAGGCATTAGTAATTATGGTGAAAGTGAACTTTTTGTTTTAACTCAAAGTGAGTACCAGTCATTTCTTTTTTCTGTTGTTGTTATTGATGTTGTTTCATGGATACAATAGTCTTTAATTTTAAACTGATGCCGATTTAATGTGGATGAAAAGTTTTTGGTCAAAACATCACTTGATGTGGGAAGGATGCTATTTTTTTGTTAACTTCTGCAATCCTGACATCTACTGGTATAAAAGTAGCACTACAGTTTTGGCAGTCAACAATCCTGAGTTAACATTTAGATTCTGTAATAATTCCCCCCAAATAAAAAAAAAATCTTCAAAATATTATAATTATTCATAGTTTAATATATATCAGTGTATATGATTCATCCCCCCCCCCACACATAATGATAACAGGAACAACGACAACAATAAACAACTTAAAATAAATAACATAGCGTTCAGTTTTAGTAAATTTGAGTTTTATAATCACAACTACCTCTCTTTAATTACTTCATGACTTGTTTTCAGTCATCTGACAACAGTACAACTATAGCTACAAGTATACACACACACACACACACACACACACATTGTTACAAGATTATTTTGAATAAAGTTCCAAACGAGAAGCCTAATCATTCAGTCCTGTCAATCATCATTATGAGCCTATATAAGCCACATTCATTGCACCTTCCCAACGTCAATTCTTCCAGCATCCCTCCACCTCCCAATCTCCTCCTCTATTTCTGATATTCTCCCTCTATGTAGTACCAAAATGGGGAGGTTGAACTCGGAGCACAAGCCGAGCCTTGGGTTTGAGCCTCCATTGAGGACAGCAAGCCAAGTTTGTTTACCATTAACCATCAGGACTGGAGGGGCAGGCAAACTCGTGAAAGAGGTTGTTATACATATATTTTTCACTAGATGACAGCAGACTCACATTTTATTTATTTATTTTATTTTTATTTTATAATATATTGAGTCTAATGGGTTAAAATGTCTCACCATAATACTAATTTAAACATTTTAATAAATGTTCTTTAAAATAAATACATTTCACAATTGAGTTTTTAAAATCATAATTACAATCCTAAAACTAATATAAAGTAATATTAGTTAACAATACAAACTAGTATTAATTCTATAAAAAATTACAAATATAAAAATTTTAAAAAATATTAGTTTAAATATATAAAAGCTTAAGCATTAAACAGTTTATATATGTCTCATGATGTACATGGGGTGGCTTTGCATGCGGTGTTGTGAAGTGACTTTATGAACTGGCATCTCCATGCTTCTGCTTCCCTGTGTGGGAGGAGTTCACACAGATTTGTATTCCTCATGCACACGCACAGACAGCAGCAGCAGCGCTTCAGTGTGAGGCAGAGCACAGCAGGGAAACCTCCATCTACTCTCACTGTCGGCTTGTTTTTATCACCACTGAGGAAACGCCTTGCTCCCTGACCTTACTGTCTCGGATTTATGCTTCGTGGGGAAGAAATCTGATCGGGCTCTTTTTAAACATACAGAGGAGATAAACGAAGGTCTGCAGTCTGCAGCACAACATATCATCTGAAACCAGAAGGAGAACCCAACGCCCTTCCCAGACCGACCATGCATACCTGCCTGGGTTGATGTGCAATGGAGATCAAGGATGCTTTGATGGGTTTGCATGGATGAGTATGGACCGTTGACACGTTGAGGTGCCTCTCCTGTGCTTGTTTTATGGATCGCTTTACGGTATCATAACCTGGTGGTTTTTCCTTCAATCTCAAAGTTATCAAGTTTGGAAGCTAAATAACTAATGAATCGGGAGCCTGGAAGCTTCAAGCTGGTCTTCAGATACTTGTAGAGGCAAGGTTGCTATGTGATTTATTGATTGTTATACATTCATCATAAGATGGGGAACAGTTTCTCCAACATTGCTGCATTCCAGTCCCTGCACATTGTAATGCTTGGATTGGATTCGGCAGGTAAAACCACTGTACTGTATCGGTTAAAGTTCAACGAATTTGTCAACACTGTTCCAACCATTGGCTTCAACACTGAGAAGATAAAACTCAGCAATGGCACCGCCAAAGGCATCAGCTGTCACTTCTGGGACGTTGGCGGTCAGGAGAAGTTAAGACCCTTGTGGAAATCCTACAGTCGCTGTACGGACGGTATTATTTATGTGGTGGACTCCGTAGATGTCGACCGACTTGAGGAAGCCAAGACGGAGCTGCATAAAGTCACCAAATTCGCGGAGAACCAAGGAACTCCTCTGTTGGTGATCGCCAACAAGCAGGACCTCCCTAAATCCCTGACGGTCACCGAGATCGAGAAACACCTGGCCCTCCATGAACTGAGTCCCTCCACCACGTACCACGTCCAACCAGCTTGCGCCATCATTGGCGAGGGTCTCCATGAAGGAATGGACAAACTATATGAGATGATCGTCAAACGAAGGAAATCTCTTAAACAGAAGAAGAAACGATAGACAGTTACAGATTTGTTGAGACTTTAAAGGGATAGTTCACCCAAAAATGACAACTCTGTCATCATTTATTCATCTCATCTTGTTTCAAACCTGTATTACTTACCTTCTTCTGTTTTTGTCCATACAATGAAAGTTAATGGGGTCCAAAACGAACATTTGGACACCACTGACTTTCACTGTATGAACAAAAACAAAACAAAAAAACAGACAGTTTTCAAAAATATCTCCTTTTTGTGTCTTGTAGAAGAAAGAATGTTGTACAGATTTGGGATGACGTGAAGGTGAGTAAATTATGACAGAATTGTCATTTTAGGTAAACTAAATGTTGCCATTAAAGACATGACGGGTTTTGCCTTGGTGTGCGGGATTTGGTAACACTTTACAGTAACTTTCAATAATATCAAAATGCTCAACAGATCATTAATTAATGTACCTTCATGGAGTCTGAAACATTCATAAATATTCATATTTGAATCTTCACAAACTCTTGATCTGTTCAAAGGTGATAGCTTAAATACAAAGACTAAATAAAGGATAAAGAGTAATATTTGCTTTTTTGCAGCATAGCAACTTTGCCTCAACCAATGGCGTGAGTTTGGGGGCGGGGCTCTCTGTTTGTCCAACTGATGGCAGATAAGTTTGGGAAACCTGTTGGAAAACAATCATTACTTTTTGCGATTTGGTTTTGGTGCTGCTTGTTGTGCAGAAATTACACTTTAAGCATGTTTTTTATTGAAGTTATTATTGAAAGTTACTATTAAGTGTTACTGTGGATAAAAAAAGTGCTAAATAATATACTTACATATAGAACCAAAAACGTAAATAGCGAAAAAATATAGAACTAGTCAATAATTAAAAATGCATTAAAGCAAGAGGAAAAAAAATGGGCCGGACCCATGTTGCTGCTTGATATTAACTCCATAAATATCAATAATAATCGCTAGCCTGTGCTTTTAAGAAACCCTATAAGAAGAGTACTTTTGTTATGAAATCATTCCTTAAACTGAATGCCCACAAGCACCTGTATGTTAATTTAAATGATTAAAATTATTATTTTGTACATTTATTAATGCTCTTCTTGCATAATTAGCAGTGCATTTAACCATACAATTCCTGGTGCACCAGCACAGTTTGTTTTCCCTTTTTTTCTGTCTGTCTTTCTTTTTAAAATTCAGTGCCCAACAGGCCTCGGCCATGACCTATGGAAGCTTGTCTCCACCACAGGATAAAATAAATAAATAAATAAAACAGTATTGCAGAGATTAATTAATTTTTTCCCCAATTCTGAGTCTCACATTTTGGACTTTCTCACAATTCTGAGAAAAAAAGAGCCAGAACTGCAAGATATAGGCTAAACTCAAAATTACGAGATATAAACTCAGAATTCTGATAGAAAAAAGTCATAATTGCGAGATAAAAACTCAGAATTGTGAGATTTTAAACTCTTAATTTCTTTTTTTTTTCTTTTTATTTCTTTTTTTCTCAGAATTGCGAGGGGAAAAAAGTCTGAATTGTGAAATAAAAATGTTGCAAATTACCTTTTATATTTATATTTTTCCCGTGGCTGAACTGGTCTCCCATAATAACCAGATACATTTGTTTTGCTTAAATGCTACCTTCAACTACAATCAGAGGTTGTTGTATTATGAAACCATGTAGTGAAATGAAGACTGTTTATGCACATGATGCCAAAAATATTCAAAATAAATTATACTGAAATATACATAACACGTGTAGCGTTTTGTTGGTGTGCAACCTGACCTAAACACTTCAGAAAAGTCTGCATTCAGCATTATCACAGGCGGTGAGTTTTCTGTAATTAAAGTTGCCGTTCGGTACAACACCCATCACCCATAATTCCCTGAGCTGTTAGATCTACATGATTTCACAGTGGTGGATGACGTAAATCCCTTTGATTTAGCTCCAGGCTGGCTGAGGCCCACACGTGCTTGCGTTTGAACGTGGCACACTCTCGGGACCGGGATAATGACCTTTTAGTGCTCAGCGAGATTGAAAATGGATATTAATAGGAGAATTCACCCATTGTGTAATTAGAATAAGCCACAGTGGGCCGGAGAAATCCCTCTGATGGGGGTGTGACTGGGGCCTAGAGGCACGCAACACAACACCTGCTGGGTGGCCATAAACAGATGTAAACACATGGAAACTTATTAGAAGAATTATTACACATACAGAATTAGCTTTATTTTGTAAAAGTTTTAAAGACAATTTTGCTTGCAAGATGTGTCATGCTGTACTGTGGTGCTGTTTTAAGAAATCACTTGCACTTTTAAAAAACACTTTTAATCTTAAAAAGGCCTCCTGTGTTAGTTGGCAAAAAGAAAATGCAAAATATTCACAGAAATAAATTAAATATTAAAAATGATCCTTATGCTCACCCAGGCTGTAATAATTTTAACAAAAACACAATAAAACAGTAATAATTTTAAGTATTATTACAAAACAGTTATTTAAAATAACTGTTTTCTATTTTAATATATTTTAAAATGCAAATTATTCCTGTAATTTGGTGCTCAATTATTAATAATGATTTTTATAAAACAGTTTTTACTGCCTAATATTTTTGTGGAAACATGATACTTGCTTGCTTACTTGTTTGTTAGCTTTTTAAATATTATTACAAATTAAAATAACTGTTTACTATTTTAATATATTTTAAAATGTAAAATATTCCTGTAATTTAGTGCTTAATTATTAACAATGGTTCTTATAAACTGCTGATGGCCTGCACCCCAGCAGAGTCGGAGCGGAACTCCTGTCGGACAACATCTCCAAGACACTACGCTCAATCTGACTCGTAAGCCAATTCTCAAATAACTGCTATGATGACTTTTGTTCTACCCACTTAAATGATAGAAGTAATTGCGTTGTTCAATCTATACATACTGTGTCTGTTCCCCGAATAGTGAGGTCAATATATAAATTTAACACAGGATCTAGAAAAAATCTGATCGTGATTAAACCAGAAAAATGCAAAATAAATGAACAAAAACTATTTTTAAAGCTTGGGCTCCTAAACATTAGATCACTCACACCTAAAGCAGTAATTGTAAATGAAATGATCACAGATAATAATTTTGATGTACTCTGTTTGACTGAAACCTGGCTTAAACCAAATGATTATATTGGTCTAAATGAGTCTACTCCACCAAGCTACTGTTATAAGCATGAGCCCCGTCAGACTGGTCGTGGCGGCGGTGTCGCAACAATATATAGTGATATTCTCAATGTTACTCAGAAAACAGGATACAGGTTTAACTCATTCGAAATACTTATGCTTAATGTTACACTGTCAGATATGCAAAAGAAATCTGTCTTATCTCTTGCTCTGGCTACTGTGTATAGACCGCCATATACAGATTTCCTAAAAGAATTTGCAGATTTCCTCTCAGACCTATTGGTTAATGCTGATAAAGCGCTAATTGTCGGAGATTTTAACATTCATGTTGATAATCCAAATGATGCATTAGGACTTGCGTTTACCGACCTAATAAACTCTTTTGGAGTCAAGCAAAATGTCACCGGGCCCACTCATCGTTATAATCACATGCTAGATTTAATTATATCGCATGGAATTGATCTTACTGATATAGATATCATACCTCAAAGTGATGATGTTACTGACCATTTCCTTGTATCGTGCATGCTGCTTATAACTGATATTAACTGTAGGGCCCCACGTTATCGTCCGGGCAGAACTATTGTTCCAGCCACTAAAGACAGATTCACAAATAACCTGCCTGATTTATCTCAGCTGCTCTGTGTACCCATAAATACAAATGAACTTGACAAAATGACTAGCAACATGGGCATTATCCTCGCTAATACGTTAGAAACTGTTGCTCCCATCAAATTAAAAAAGGTTAGAGGAAAACGTGCTGCGCCATGGTACAACAGTTATACCCATTCTCTCAAGAAAGAAACTCGTAATCTTGAGCGCAAATGGAGAAAAACTAACTTGGAAGTTTTTAGAATTGCGTGGAAAAACAGTATGTCCAGCTATAGACATGCTCTAAAAGCTGCCAGGACCGAGCATATCCGCAAACTCATAGATAATAACCAAAATAATCCAAGGTTTTTATTTAGCACAGTGGCTAGACTAACAAATAACCAGACGTCACCCGATCTAAATATTCCCTCACAGTTTAATAGTAATGACTTTATGAATTTCTT
This sequence comes from Aspiorhynchus laticeps, assembly GCA_023376895.1. Taxonomy (NCBI): domain Eukaryota; kingdom Metazoa; phylum Chordata; class Actinopteri; order Cypriniformes; family Cyprinidae; genus Aspiorhynchus; species Aspiorhynchus laticeps. The sequence continues at coordinate 72,486,702 of CM041793.1, forward strand.
CACTGATAAAATAGATAACAAAAGAAATACAATAACTAATGTAGATTCTACGGCGTCTAGTACTTCAGCCTCATTCACCGCACCCAAAGAAAAACTGCAGTGCTTTTCAACTATATGACAGGAAGAGCTAAATAAACGTATCAACACATCTAAACCAACAACATGTCTATTAGATCCTGTACCTACTAAATTACTGAAAGAGTTACCTGTAGCAGAAGAACCGCTTCTCAATATTATTAACTCATCGTTATCTTTAGGTCACGTCCCTAAACCATTCAAGCTGGCAGTTATTAAGCCTCTTATTAAGAAGCCACAACTAGATCCTAGTGATCTGGCAAATTACAGACCCATCTCAAATCTTCCGTTTATGTCTAAAATTTTAGAAAAAGTTGTGTCTGCTCAATTGTGCTCATTCTTGCAAAAAAATGATCTCTGTGAAGAATTTCAGTCAGGTTTCAAGCCCCGCCATAGCACAGAAACTGCACTTGTTAAAATTACAAATGACTTGCTTCTTGCGTCAGACCAAGGCTGCATCTCATTGCTAGTTTTACTTGATCTTAGTGCTGCGTTCGACACTATAGATCATGAAATACTCGTAGATCGATTACAAAACTATACAGGTATTCAAGGGCAGGCTTTAAGATGGTTTAGATCCTACCTGTCCGATCGCTACCACTTTGTTTATTTAAACGGGGAGTCATCTCAATTATCACCAGTAAAGTATGGAGTACCACAAGGATCTGTCCTAGGTCCTCTGCTGTTTTCAATATACATGCTGCCCCTTGGTAATATTATTAGAAAATACGGGATTAGTTTCCATTGTTATGCTGATGATACTCAACTATATATCTCAACAAGACCAGACGAAACTTCTAAATTATCGAAGTTAACTGAGTGTGTTAAAAATGTAAAAGATTGGATGACCAATAATTTTCTCCTATTAAATTCAGATAAGACAGAGATATTACTTATTGGACCAAATAACAGTACACAGAATCTCTTGGATTACAATTTGCAACTAGACGGATGTCCTGTTACTTCCTCTACAGTCAAAAATCTGGGTGTTATATTAGACAGCAACTTGTCTTTTGAAAAACATATTTCCAATGTTACAAAAACAGCATTCTTCCATCTTAGAAACATTGCCAAACTAAGGAACATGTTACCTGTTTCTGATGCAGAAAAGCTAGTTCACGCATTCATGACCTCTAGACTGGACTATTGTAATGCACTGCTAGGTGGTTGTCCTGCATCTTCAATAAACAAGCTACAAGTAGTCCAAAATGCAGCGGCCTTACCAGGTCAAGAAAATATGATCATATTACCCCAATTTTACAGTCTCTGCACTGGCTACCTATTAAGTACCGTATCATTTACATTTACATTTAATCATTTAGCAGACGCTTTTATCCAAAGCGACGTACAAATGAGGAGAACAATAGAAGCAATCAGACCATCGAGAGAGCAACAGTATACAAGTGCCATGACAAGTCTCAGTTAGTATAGCACAGTACACGTAGCTAGGAATTTTTTTTTTTTTTATTATTAAATAGAATAGGTAAGTGTTAGTATTAGTTAGTCAGGTGCTGGCGAAAAAGATGTGTCTTTAGATGTTTTTGAAAATGGCTAAAGACTCAGCTGTTTGAATTGAGATCGGGAGGTCATTCCACCAGCTGGGCACAGTCCAGGAAAAGGTCCGTGAGAGTGATTTGGTACCTCTTTGGGATGGCACCACAAGACGTCGTTCACTTGCAGAACGCAAGCTTCTGGAGGGCGCATAAGTTTGAACCAGCGAGTTTAGGTATATTGGTGCAGTGCCAGTTGTGGTCTTGTAGGCAAACATCAGTACCTTGAATTTGATGCGAGCGGCTATTGGTAGCCAGTGTAACCTGATGAAGAGAGGAGTAACGTGAGCTTTTTTTGGCTCATTAAAGACCACTCTGGCTGCTGCATTCTGGATTAGTTGCAGAGGCTTGATAGTACATGCGGGAAGGCCTGCCAAGAGAGCATTACAATAGTCCAGTCTGGAGAGAACAAGAGCTTGGACAAGGAGTTGTGCAGCTTGCTCTTGCAGGAAGGGCCTAATCTTCCTAATGTTGTATAAGGCAAATCTGCAGGACCGGGCTGTTGTAGCAATATGGTCTGTGAAGCTTAACTGATCATCGATCACAACTCCAAGGTTCCTGGCAGTCCTGGAAGGAGTTATGGTTGACGAACCCAGCTGTATAGAGAAGTTGTGGTGAAGTGATGGGTTGGCGGAGAACACGAGCAGTTCTGTCTTAGCAAGATTGGGCTGAAGTATCAGTTACAAAATATTATTACCTACCTATAAGGCCCTAAATGGTTTAGCTCCTGCGTACCTAACTAGTCTTCTATCTCGCTACAATCCATCACGCTCCCTAAGGTCGCAAAACTCTGGACTCTTGGTAGTACCTAGAATAGCAAAGTCCACTAAAGGAGGTAGAGCTTTTTCATATTTGGCTCCCAAACTCTGGAATAGCCTTCCTGATAACGTTCGGGGTTCAGACACACTCTCTCTGTTTAAATCTAGATTAAAGACATCTCTTTAGCCAAGCATTCACATAATGCATTCATATAATGCATCTCATAATCTTGTACTGTAGTTATATCTGATCAAAACGCACATTATTATTCTTTAGCTTGGGTTGAACAAATAATTTTTGCTTGAATGGAACAACAGCTACGCTAATTATGTCTCTTTGTTTCTCTGTTTCTGCCACGGGATTTACATCCCGTGGTAACTAGGAGTTACACAAGCTGCAGTCTGGATCCAGCCCTTAAATGATCCTGAGATGACCAAACACCTGAGAAGAGATGATGCCGACCCCTCGGAGGACCTCAGAGGATGCCAACCTCTGATCCCCCAACAACATGCAGAATTAACAAATTTTGCCATAAGTTAATATATTAAGTTTCTACAATGTATAAATATATTGTAGAAACTTAATTTCCTGTAAAGCGCTTTGCAACGATTGTATCGTAAAAAGCACTATACAAATGAACTTGAATTGAATTGAATTGAATAAACCGTTTTTTCTGCATAATATATTTGTGGAAACCGTGATACTTACTTACTTCTTTGTTTGTTTGTTTTTTAAATATTTTCACTATTTAAAAGAACTGTTTTCTATTTTAAAATATTAATTATTCCTGTAATTTGGTGCTCAATTATTAATGATGGTTCTTATAAAACAGTTTTTACTGCCTAATATTCTTTTGTGGAAAACGTTATACTTTTTAAAAAAATTTTTTTTATAAAAATAAATTTGTAACGTTATAAAGTACTGTCACTTTTAATCAATTTAATAAATCATTGCTGAATAAAAGTATTACTTTTTTAATGGTAGAATATAATTTTTTTATTTTAATAATATTTTAATTTTAATAATGTTTTTTTTTATTTTAATAACAGCAATGTTCACAATACTGCCAATTTTACAGCAGTTTTGATCATATAAATTGCCTTCACACACACACACGCACGCATACACAAACACACACAAAATAAAAATGAATAATATAGTAAATATCAATATAGTAAATATCATAATCTTTGTACAAAAATATTTTCAAAACCAACCTCAATACAAGATGATCATGAACTAGACTTTTATTTTTCCTTTTTATCATCCCAGACATCCTCATTTGTCATTGACCCATAAACCAATATAGCTGCTATATCTGTACTGCTTCGTCTCTTTGACAATCACAGTAAGTGTGCACCATAATTTCAGCCACATTAATTACCCATCATCTAAATGAACCTATGGCCTTGAGTGTGAAATTCTGGAAAGGCTGGAAAGGTACGTCACAGGATGAAAGACTGGCTCTGAATAATCCAAAAACCCACTGAGGGCACAGGAAAGATGATATAGATATTTCATCTCAACTTCCACCTTTCTAAAAACCCATGCTGTGGGAATGGGGCTTTTTTTGGAGCAGGTAATGGGATCCTATAAACAGAGCTTAATAATTAATGTGGCACCCACTGGAAATCCTATGAAAGGTCAGAAAATGGGACGCTCAGCGACGATTTAGCGGTTAGTGTTGGACAGTACAGTGTGCTCCAATGCGTGATTTTTTTCCAGTGAACTTACAGTGAATTGGTCATATTTTGTTGTCTTATGCATAAAGACAGGGATTACTCAATTTTATTTATGGAAATGCAGATAAGGAATATCTCTTTTCCCAGGGAATCTATGCGATATTATCAGTAAATAACACTCAAACAAGACTCGCGTCAAGACCGTTGCCAGCAACCAGCAGAGAAATAGAAAAAAATAAACAATGATAGGTGTAAAACATTATTTTGATGTATTTTTACCATGGTAACCTTAGTTCCCAGTATAATAGCTACTATTAAAATAAAACCGTAATAAATGAATATGGGATCTCATTACATGTGACATTGTTTGCAAATATTTTATTGCATTGATTATGGCTTTCAGTCATGGCTGCTTAATAAAATTCAGTTAAATAAAATAAGACAATTAAACAAAAATAAGACAATTAAATGTAATGCAATGCAATAAAATAAATAAAAAAACAATAAAAAATATCATTTAAAATGAAAAATAAATAAACTATATTCAGTTATTTTGTATTATTCTGTGTTGAAAGAATTAAATATTTATTTTACATGCCAGACAGACAGAAATACAGTTTGCCTCAGATATATATATATATACTGTATATATATATATATATATATATATACTGTATATATATATATATATATATATATCATTGTTCCCACTTTCTTTAATTATATACTACACTTGTTAATAAAATTCAATTCAATTCAATTATAATTTATTCCGGTCCTCACAAACAAATTTTCACAAAATAAAAAATAAAAAATACATAGTTACCGAAAAAGGTGTAGGCAGAAGCCTTGCTTATTATGCCTACCCTTTATACATAATTAACTGAATGGGCGACACTTTTCACTAAGATAAATAACACAGAATAAACAGCATAACAAAAACATTTCCCAAAATGTACAAACATAATTCAAAACAAACATAAAAATACACACTCCAGCTATTACATCAGGTATTTTTTTTTTTTTTTTTAACAATACAACCACAATTTATTTATACTGAGTCATAATTATTTATCACCTTATTTTTTATACATTTTCTTAAATTGGCAAAGTGAATTACATACTTTTAGTTCCTTATCACATTTATTCCATAAATTTACCCCTTTAACAGATAAGCACCTACTTTTTGCATTAGTTCTTGCCCTTACTTTTTTGAACATATATAATCCTCTTAAATTATACTGACTTTCTCTTATTTTGAACAGCCTCTGTATACAATTTGGAAGTAAATTATTATAAGCTTTGTACATCAGCTGTAAAGTATATAAATTAACTAAATCTACAAATTTTAATACATGTAAATTAATAAACAATTTATTTGTTGGTTCGTAATAATCAGCCCTTTTAACAATCCTAATGGCTTTCTTTTGTAACCTATATATTGAATTTAAGTTGGTTTTATATGTGTGCCCCCACACCTCCACACAATAAGTAATGTATGGAACTATGAGTGCACAATACAATATATATAAAGTTTTTTCAATCAAAATATGTTTTATTCTATTTAATATTGCAATGGATTTAGACATCTTTGTTTTCACATAAATCACATTGAGAGCAAAGAAAGTCCTATTTTGAACTCATGAGATTAAAAGATAAAATGGCCACGAAGGAGCAGGGAAAATGGTATCTGTGTGTTTGAAAGAAAGAAAAAAAGAACATCTATTTGGGACATATTGAAGGATCTGTCTATTATTAAACCCTGTTTCCCGTACGCCTCTATCCCGGTTTTCTGGGTGAATCCATGAAGCTTTCAAAACACACCTGTAGAAACAGCTTTTCAGTCTTTGCGACTGAAATATTTGGGAGTTTATTACCTGTCGTGACATGCCTACTCATGATTGCCGTCTTTTTGTACGACACCTATTTTTGCCGATCTTTGCCTTCCGCTTTTAATCTCTTTGTAACTCCTTGTTCTCTTCTCCTCCAAGCGTTGTCTTTATCTGTCCGCACACCCACTTTTAGACTCGTCATTCTGCAGCTAAATAGATTGAAACAAGTGGAGACATCTACGGTAGCAGAACAGATGCTCTCAGAAACAGGGTAAAGCCCTCTAGAGAGAGAGAGAGAGAGAGAGGAATGTATTTATGCGTTTACCGTCTCTCTCTCTCACTCACATACTACAGTGGGTCACATAGGAAAGCTGATGGTTCACTGGTCAAATTAACTTAAATGGGGCCTGATAGTAGAAAAGCATTCAGCAAATGGAGCAATCCATGACTATGGTACTTTGGTGAGCCGCAAATCCTGTTTTTGCGGTTGCTTTTTTCGAAGTTGTAAATAAAACAAAAATTACGTACATTTTACTAGAAAATACTACTTCAATTTGTATACTTCAAAATTTTACATTGAATTCAATGTGTTACTTGCTGTTTCTTTGTAACTGTTTGTGAAATTTACTAGCAATTTCTGAGTGAAAATTGTTTCCACACATTAGATAAAACTTTTCTTTTTTTTTAAACAGTGGCACATACAAAAGTAATGCAACTTTGCATAAAACTAAACACGATATCAATGTTGACTATTTCTTTAAAAGGAATAGTTCACAATTTTTAAAAAATAATAATAATATACCTGTATATATATATTTATTTCACAAGAGCATGAGTTTTCAAATTTTGTTTTTAATTATTTTTATACAATAAAATGTTTTATATAATTATAATAGTATATAACAGATTACATATATTTATATTTTAAAATAGGCATATAATTATATTATTATATGTGAATTATATTTACATATAATTATATTTTAAAATTGATTTGAATGATTGAAATAATTACTAATAAATACATTTTCTAAAATGTTACAATTATTAAAAAATAACAATTGGATGGCGGAGTTTGATTTTATAACCTGTCATCAAAAATAATACAACTTTGTATAAAACCTAACAAAATTATGTAAATATTGATATAAATATTGAATTTATATTACTATATTCTTAAAATAAATAGTTCAAAGGAAAAATAACCCCTAAACTATTGTAAAATAATAATAATAATAATAATAATAATAATAACATTGTCTTAATTTACACACCAGATTGTGTTTTCAAATGTTTATTTTATATTATGTTTATATAATAAATTATTTTATATTTAATAACATACAACATAGATTATAAAACAGTATGTAAATAATTACTAATAAATACATAGTATAAAATGTTACAATTATTTAAAACAATAATTGCATGGGGAAATTTTCATAATCTTTCAGCTTTCAGAATCTCTCATCAAAACGTTCTAACTTTTGAAAAACTTATCTTTTCTGCTGATGTAACCAAGGCCACACTGAACAAGGAAGTGTAATATTATCCCATAATATAATACATGCACTTTTCACAATCCCGACAGATTGTCTTTTTGTCTCTCTGCCTTTTCTTATACTTTTTTTGTTGTGCAGAAACCGATATCTTCCACCTAAACATAAATCTATCATTCTCCCTTCTGTTCCTGTGCCCTACTTTCTCACAACTTCTTCACCCACCCACCCTCTCTCACCTTCCTGTCATCTTTTTCTGTCTTCCTCTTTCATCCGATGCATCATTCATTTCTGCACTCATGGATATGGAAGACGCTGTTTTGCCACCGTGTTTGTTTACTGCATATTGTTGAGAACTGATTAATCCTGCTTAGTAGTTCAATGCCATCAAGTCTCTCTCTCTTATGTTTATCTTCTCATCCTGTGTGGGTGTTTTTGAATTCGGGCCATTTAAATCACTCCGTCTGGATTAAGTCTATGGGAATGTGCCGTATATGCTAACATCAGTGCTGTCTTAAAAATACAATGGAGCTTTCATGTTTTGTTGTCAGTGCTGAGCTTCCACGGGATTTGTGTTTTGTTTATGGCACACTGTGCTGCGCCTCGGGCTTTTGTGCTGAAAAAGTCAAAGGGCTTTGATTGGCGATGAGGTCAATTGACACTTGCATCACACTATGCCAACAATCCAATATCAGAAACCTCGGTCACAAACAGTTTCCAATGTACAGTATATACAGACAGTTGGTCAGAGAGAGAGAGATAGAAGACATAAAGACAGAAACAGATGGGTGGACAGACAGGCAGGAAGTCATAATGACTAGATAGACAGACAGACAGACAGACATATAGATAGACAGACAGACAGACAGAATGATAGACATATACACAGACAGACAGAATCTAGAAAGACAGACAGACAGACATATACATAGACAGACAGACATATACATAGACAGACAGACATATACATAGACAGACAGACAGACAGACAGACAGACAGACAGACAGACAGATAGATAGATAGATAGATAGAATGATAGACATATACATAGATAGATAGATAGATAGACAGACAGACAGAATGATAGACAGACAGACAGACAGATAGACAGATAGATAGATAGATAGATAGATAGATAGATAGATAGATAGATAGATAGATAGATAGATAGATAGATAAAAAGGATGATAGACAGACAGACAGACAGACAGACAGATAGATAGATAGATAGATAGATAGATAGATAGATAGATAGATAGATAGATAGATAGATAGATAGATAGATAGATAGATAGATAGATAGATAGATAAAAAGGATGACAGATAGCTAGACTGGCAGACAGAATGATAGACAGACAAACAGACAGATGAACTTCAAAATGCCACTGGCTCTTGTAGTCTCATATGTTCAGTTTTAGAGCAAGATTATTTAAGTCTGAGATTTTGTGAATTGGGAGGTTTAACACTGTGACTTCTGACCTGTAATACCCGGCCTCAACAGAGCCCAACAGACCCCGTCTCGAAGGGATTAAACGTTAACACCAGTTTAACATCTGAGTCATTTCAGCTGTTTGCCAAGGCTTAAAGAAAGTCCTAACTCCCAATGCAAGTGTCAGGACAGAAATGGAGTTCTCAACAGGGAGGCAAATATTCACCATATGGTCATCACTGGACACCATTGTGTCTGTAAATCTGTTCTAACACAGGGAAGGCAGGCAAGACAGAACAGTTAACAGTACTAAATAAATAAGATGTTTTGTGTTCCTGTCAGTAAGCGGACACTGTTTTATGGTGCCCTAAAGGGTCTCAGTCAACACTATTACTGACAGGCCATTAAACTTAGAGCTCTTTGTTACGTAACATACATGTGACAGGCTGCAGTTCACTGCTGACCCGCAAGGTCACTGACATTTGTTCTCAACAGCACTGTGTGAAAGAATTTCTACAATTTGTAGACAAACAACTCCATATTATCTTTTGCTAAAGGCTAACAATACCAAACTATGATACTGGCCGAGAACGAGAAGGTTACTCTTCAGTGAAGGAGAGGAAGGTTACACCAGAAGGTTACTTTTAAAAGTAATGAATTAAAATATTGCATTACTCTATAAACTGTAACTAATTGCATTACTTAGTTACTTTTTATAGAAAGTAATGCATTACGTTAGTTTTGCACTACCTGAGGCTGGGTTTGCAAATTTATTTTAATAACAAAAACATTTAAAGTAATTAGTTTCTTTACTAGCTACTTGAAAAAAAAGTAGTCTGATTACATAACTCACGTTACTTGTAATGCAATATTCTAAATGCCCCATTTTTAATTTTTTGCTAATTAATGTTGTCACGCTATCTAATGTACAAAACATGCATTTCAAGCCACTTACAAATCTCAAAAATAAAGTGCTCATGATGTGCTGTCGTTTACAGCTCTAAATCAACTCTAAATCCACCCCTTTCTTCATTTATTGCACCATTTTACTCCCCTGCTCCTTCGCACGAGTGCTTGTAAGAGCGTGTTCAGACAGCATGAAGAGTTCAGAGATGGGTTAATCCCTCCTTCCCAGGTGTGTGGCTCCACATGTGTCTTCCCACTCAGCCAGTCTCTCTCTGTAGTTTTGAGTGTGTGTTTCTGCAGAAACATGTTTTATTTGCGTCAGAACAAGAGCCTCATCTGAATACTGAAGCTTTCCAGTGCATTTCATTATCACTTTAATTAGGAGAGCAAATGAACCATTTGCTGTGCTGTGGTGGGGGAGATGCCATGCTGCAAATCTCCTTTTGATCACTATTTCATCTCATATTTGGGATATCTCATTCTTACCCATCCATTCATTCTTCATACCGCTTATCCCATGTATGGTTGTGGGCCATTCCTACCCATTTGGGAAAAGGGGCAGCTTTAGATCATCAATCACTTTTTATAACAAAAGAGCATCTTTTCGATGAAATGGCACCTTTTAAGGCAGCAACAAATCAAGGAGATGTTGCAGTACTAGGCAAAGAAGGTGCATAAGACACACACAACCCTGCCAGCCTCCAATGCATAATTTGTCCAGTACATCACCATCAAAGCCAAAAGCATTGCATAATGCCAACAATCTGTGAACATGTTTCTCCGGTCTCAATTTGTAGTTGCGTGTTTTCCATCTTAATGCTCAAGACCCTCTTTGGTGGTAAATGCCGGAAAAAACAGTGGGGACGTGCAGCTGTTGTTTCTGATGTGGGTTCGTTCCTGCTAGTTCCTGGCTGAGTGTCTGAAAAGGTTTGGTGCTGGAGCCAGCACCCATGTGGTGACCATATTCAAAGATTAAACACATACACATACTTTTAAAAGCATGCAATAAAACTGTTAAGCACATACATACAGTATATGCACGTTAAACTATGGTAAATATCTAATTTCTGAAGGTCAGTGAGTTTGAAATTAAATAATGACATAAAACAGCACATTTATTTTACTATACTTCCTGTCAAACAAATATCAATGCTCTTTCCAGGCACTAGGTCAATATTAGCCTGGTGAGTTACATTGATCTTCCTGGAAGTCGTTGAGAAGCCCTCAGCTTGAAGGAGAAAGGGATTTTTAGCTGTAGTCTGGAAACGTGCTATCTCATTCACTCAACAACTGACTCTGGGAGAGCCGACAACATGGTAGACTCTTGTCGGCAAGCAAAACGTTCTCTCCAGGCCTGTTCGGTAAAGTGAAACAAAACCCTTATGTTATGTAAACCCTAATTTATTATTGCAAGGGTATCATGATGGGTAAGGTTATTGAATGAGTTTCTTAACTAAAAGAGTTTGTTCCAAGCAGAACCTGCATGAGGACTCTACTCGAAATGTTAGAGTTTTCTGCTTTCTATAAATCTGTGCGCAGTTTTCTGTGGGGCATTTCACTTGCTTTATGTATCCACCCACATTAGTCATTATACTTTGTCTGAAGTCTGGTCCATCTTATCCTGGACAACAATTATCCACAGGTTTGCCTGACTGAGATGTAAATTTGGAATTTTGTGACATTAGGTGAGGGGTGTCCTATCCTGTTCCTAAAGGGCCGATGTCCTGCAAAGTTTAGCTCCAACCCCAGTTAAACACATCTGAACCAGCTAATCAAGGTCTTACTGGGCAAACTTACTGGGGAAACTTCCAAGCAGGTGTACTGGGCCAAGTTGGAGCTGCAGGACAGTGACGCTCCAGGACTGAGTTTGGAGACCCCTGCTTCACATGTAGGTGCATGTGAAACAGGATAGAACCCTAATCTTGCTACTAAGGTAACTTTCACTCTATAGCTTTTGGTGTGGAACAAAGCTGTTTTATAAACCTACTGAGTTCACTTGAGAGATCTAGGATATGGTTCAAGTGGCCTCCAGTTTGGTTTGCAAAGTGTGAAAGTTACTTGGACTAACTGGTACAAGTGGAGAGGTGTATAATCGAACTTGGATTTGGACCTAGCAATAGAATGCTCTTGTTTTCTACCATGCGGTTGGTTTCTATGAGGCATTCCTAATCGACTGTAGTATCCAAGTGCATTCCCACGGGTAGTCACTGCATCTTGATTGCTGTCATTGTGAAAGTACCTAGAGAATCTCAAACAGAATTAATGCAATGAACCTTGCAAACTTTGTCACATTACACAGCTTGTTCTTGCCTTAGCTCTTCTATGACTTTATTTCCTGATGACACAAAACCCACTACTTGACTACTGTAAATTTCATACAGCTAGCCAATCACATTGGAGCTTACTTTCTGAGCAAACTCTTGCCCTTTTTGTATGCAAAATGCACCAGGGTGTTTGTGAAAAGTTGATAAAGGTCCACAGGTTGAATGGTTGAAACTACCACACAATTACTAGCAAGGCTCGCAAACATCACTCTCCTTCTACTCACCTCTCAAATCAATGTTCTTGGATCATAGAATAAAGTTATTACAACTTTTTGACAACACAGGGAGCAAAGTACTACTAAAATGAAGAAGATTAAAATTGCATTTATGAAAGGGAGGGGAGCCAAAACAGGAATTTATGGCATCTCTGTTAGAGAAGACTGTTGACTCAGCCTGAAAAGAAGCATTTCATTAGATCATAGCGAGACCAACAGACCACAGATCCAAAGGAAGGACCATTCTTTGAATCTGTGGTGTCAAAGAAAAGATCTAAGCCAGCTCTCTAAACTTCAGACGTCTGTATATTATCTGCCAGGGTGTTTTAATGTACCATTTCATGAGGTATGGACAGCACCAGGTGGATCACACATTTACAGGGATTTGAGCTGATAAAGCGAGACAATACGTCTTTCATCAGAATGACGGAACAGTCGATCATCTGTTTGGAATGTGTGTGTGTCAATGGTACGTTATAGACTATCCCAGATGAGGTCAGGAGAAAGTGTATCACTGTCTGGAATGTAGAAGGGCAAGATAGTCCATATGAACAAGAGAAATCAAGTAAACTCTCAAAAATCAACAGTGAAACATTAATGCTTCAACTCAAGCCTAGTCTAAGCATTTACAAATCAGTTTTTTTTTTTCAACTCAAATACATTTTTAGTAATTTTTTGTTTTGTTTTCAAATGAACCATCTAAAAATCCTCAAAACAAGAAATTTACTTAAGAAGCAACAGTACATAAGATATGTGGATGGATATTTAGTCATTTTAACTGGACATATTCTTTTTTTTTTTTTTTTGGCTGTGCAGAAATTGCAATATGCAAAACCATAAGTAATTTGTTTCCCCATGGAGTGCAATCCAGAACTGTTAATAATATTAATAAATTTGAGTTATTTAAACAAATTCTTTCTGCTCATGTTTCATAAGGCCCATTACAACAAAATTATGTACATAATTACTTAAGCAGGAACATTCATGTGCCAATTTAAAGTCTATAATATGAAGGAATTGCATCAACATATTTAAATCAGAAAAATTGTGTTACACTGTAATTTTTTAAGCATGTTTTTTTTTCTTACCACAACTGGGCTTTTACACTTCTAAAACAATCTAGTTTTGTTGTGTTGCGTCTTGGTGTTCGATTGCAGATTTGGGGAAAGCAAGTTTGTTTGTAAAGAAATAACATATACTACCTCGGGCATTATGATATGTATTCAAAAGGTTCCACCGTTTTACTTGTTGCTTCCAAAAAGTAAAATAATAATATAATGCAACTTTTGTAACAGTATTTTAACATTACCCCCAATATCTATGGCAGTGAGCAAACAGTGCATATTCCCTGAGGAAGTTCAATGATTCATAGCTGGTCTGTAAGTACAAAATTAAGAATATTGCATGTCAGGCTTCTCTATTCTTTGGCAAAAAACCCTGGCATAGAACAGCTAAAAAGCTATCGCTCCTGGCATCTGTTCCTTCCTTTTGGCACATTTACAGACACCACCGCATCTCCCACCATGACAAATCACACCTAACGGAAACAACCGGCAGATCGCAAAGCTTAGACATGTCAATTACCACGGAACCCTGTTTTCCCCTTGTTTATCTCTTTGTTTTTCTTGCTATCTCTGTCTCTTCAACCCTGTCAATTATTTCTGAAACGAGACCCGGGAAAGAGGCCAACGACAGGGAAGAGATGAGATTTGGCGTGCTGATGCTGACAGAATTCAGTGGCGCTCTGAAGAAGCGATCTCTGCGTTGAGATGCCAGAAAATAAAAGCTTTAACTCTATTGAACTCTGCAAGAATTTAAGTTCCTCCGACAAGAGGCGAGATCTCACAAAACACTTCCAGACAGTGGCATATCACTCTGAAAAAAAAAAACAGTTTAACTTTGTGCTCTACTTCTGAAATCAGGCTTGACTTAGCAGTCACGAGAGCTCTACTTGTTAGCATCAAATCATGTATATCTCCACAAGCTAACTGACCGGTTATTAAGATGATATGTGGGCAGTGAGATTAAACTGCAAATCCGTGCAGTTCAGCCAACCAGATACAGCTCTGATCACCAATTAGCTAATCAGAGAAGACAGAGTTATGGGGCTCGACTGGAGTTTCCTTTGAACCTCAGCAGGACTGGTTGGAGTCCAGAGCCCTCACTGGCCAAGACTTCATCTCTGGTTGAGAAAATATTAAAAAGACAAGCAATCCAGCAGAAATCAGAAAGGCAAAGAGGGCATTTGGTCTGTCTTTCCATGTGTGGCTGGATTTCATTCGACAGATGGTCTAATTACAAGGAATCACAAGTTGCCTTCATTGATATTTTTTGGTCCAAATTTTCTTGTAATGAAATATGAAGAAATTCAATGAAATGTTGACTCATCGTTTGACTTCTCAATGTGCTAATGCTTTGTTCATGTTAGTTACCATAATTACAAGACTGCATTTTGGAAACAGCTTTCTTGTTGCCAGTAAGGAACAGCTTTAAATGCTAGCCATAAAGTTAGCTGTATGCAAGTTAATTTCTCTAAGAAGCACAACACTAAACACGCCTCTAAAACCTTATTCCTACGGAGCATTTTGTCTTGATTTCCAGTTAAAATATCTAAAAATCCTTACAAGAAGATATATTTATACGAGAATCAATATTGTATAACATTTTAACACTTGTTTTCATAGATTGTATTTGATTTTTTTTTTCATAAATTTTTTTCCACTTCTTTTTAACTTACATTAAGTTAAGTTTCCATAACCCTGTTTTAATTCACATTTTGAAGTATCACATCAGAAACGAGTGATTTAAACGCCAAAAAAAAAAAAAAAATCTCTTAATTCACAAAAACGTTTTTGACTTGCGTAAAGGGTTAATGCGAGTAATGGGAGATGGAAACGCATTTGCCGAATAAATTCCTCCATGCGTATTATGCACAGTCATGTGACTTTCAACGATGGGATGGCATAATCTGACTAACCAGTGGACCGATCTTGTTGCACAAAATCTGAAATTCTGTTATGGTCACTCTGAAATGCCCGAGCAACGTCTGTCATCAAAGTATTTTTGTAATATTGCCTCCTAGAACTGTCTTACACGATTATATTCCCGAACAGCAGTCATCCACCTGCGAAAACAAAGACTGCATTTATTGTTTCGTCAGGTCGTTATATATGAAAAGTATTATTTTCAGTGGCTTCTCCCACTTTTCTTAGTGATAGTTAGTGCCAGTTTATCAGGTAAAGACAATTTTGATCTCTTTGACTCGTTGGACGGAAACGGTGCTTATTCGCAAATGTTTTATGTGACATTCCAATTTTGTGCCAAGTTAAATTCACAACTTTGGATGGAAACCTGGCTATAGAAAAAAACAAAATCTGCTAGTGTAGTAACTAAAAATACACTCTTATTGAAGATATAAAATGAATTTATCTTATTTTAATCATTTGTAGATATTTTACCAGAAAACAAGACAAAAACGACTAATTTGAGATTCCTGACAAGCTTAATAGCAACGTGCTCAACCAATAACATAGGTTTTGGGTGGGGCCATCTATTGGTATGACCAATGGCAGACTAGGGGTGTGTTCAAGAAACCCATTTAAAATGGCATCTATCCTACATTACATACACATAAGAACTATGCAAACCACAGGTCTAACTTTCAATATCAAAAATTGAAGCTCCAAAACATTTCTGGATTCCAAGGCAATGTTTAATTAACTAGATACAGTAGATACAGCACACTATTTGTAGGGTTGTTCCAAATTAAAATTCCTTAATGAAGGCCCCTTCCACAAGGCAATTAACAAAGGGTAAAACCATTAACCATTAAATAAACAAAGTATTTTTGCCACTGATCCAGGGTGGCTATTTATTGGCAATAAATATCCCTTTAATGTTTTAAACAAATACCACACACAGAGACAGTACCCAATTCAAAGTCTATTTTTCATGAAGAACCATAGGCGATCTTCTACTTATTAAAAGTCCTAACTCTGACACCAGTGCTGTAATCTAAGCAGCTAAAAGCTCTCATTTTCAACCTGTATTTATGACAATGAATCTGATGGCTGATTGTTTTACCTCAACTGATGTGATACCGGTTCTGTTGCCAGTGTTGTGTAAAGAGCTGCAAATTGGCTTTTGGAAAGTTGCCTTGGGTCACAATAGTAGGCGATCTGCGTCAAACAGGAAACAATGACACATCACACTGACATTATAATGTTATTATTTTGGGGTGCCCTTTGCTTTTTGGGCAGCATAAAGCAGCACATGTTAAGAGATCATATTCTTAATGGATATTTTTGTTCATAACGGGTATTTATAACGGGTAAGTCCTTGATACAGAATCAATTCACTTAAGAAGCAACACTGCATGTGATAATAAGACTTGTTTTCATAGATTGTATCTTTTTTATCTGTGTTAATTTTATCTGTCTTACTGGCAGACTGTTCAGTTATTAAGCCCAAACAAGTGAAAAAATCTGCTAGTGCAGTTAGATAAAATACACTTTTACATTAAACATATATAGTAAAGATGAGTAGAAGTAAAAATTAATAATAATAATATTATATCATACAATGCAGTGCACGTCCTTTGACCTCCAATCAATTTGAATGAATAAACTGGAAGTAATATAGGCCACAATCTCCTTTTCTTGACATTTTGATTAAAATATCAGACAGTTTTACACAAAATAATGCAAAATAACTGTATTTATTATCAAAATAGGTGTTTTTTTGTCAAATTAAATAACCATTTAGTTTGTTGCATACTGTTTCACATGCTGTATTTTTAAATAGTAGGTAATATACAGTGTGTATTGTGCAATAAGTATCATGCTAGCTTTCTATATATAGCCTCTGTGTGTTTCTACAGAAAGACTGACTTGAGTTCTAGTTCATTTCCAGTGAAAAGGCAGGAACTACTTGTTGCTAAAATCAAACTTCACTAAAAAAAGAACGTGCTCATGGTTTTCATGTTCTGACTGGTGTGAGGTGAACCGAATTACTGGTAGCTGTAATAGAACTAGCGTGCTAATCAGATTACACTGGCATTTCTCCCTAATGAAGCCCTCAGGTTAGAGTGCTAGCGAGAGAGAAAATAAATATCTCCTCCGTCTGCACGGGATATATGTGCCCAGACACACTACCGTGTTGAATGTGTTCCCTGCAGCACAATGCGTAATGCTAGAAGCTAGGAAATAGAAGAGTGAACCTATAGCATCACAGCATTACTGCACCATAAACCTGTGTGTGCATGTCTTCATTTTCACCCATTAAATCATTTTAATCGCAACCCTGCCAGATAACTGCTGGCAAAGCGCTATCTTTTTCCCACACTCAGAGCTTAATCTACTCCATCCATTTCATCTACTGAGCTAAATGGTGGTTTAGCATTTAGCAATCGAAGAGTTTATCTTTGTTCTGAGTACTTAACTTTGTGCTTTATACAATATTTAACCAAGTGTATCATGATAGCACTACAGTCTCTAAGCTATATATTAATAAGCAGTGGCGTGCACAGGCCTCCGGAGGGGCAGGGGCGAATTGGCGTTACGAGGGCACAATCGTGGACGGGAGGGGGGGGGGGGGTGTTGTTGTTTGTTCCCCCTCGGCTGGGGGTATCACGATTCACGATTTTAGATTCTTTGTCATGTTGGTTTTTCTATTTTGCAAGCTGTTTCAAAATCCAAACTAATTTCCTTATTATAAAGACAAAGCCTTTCAAGGTAACAAAATATAAAAAAGTATGATATTTAGGCCAAAGTGGGTGAAGATAAAAATATTTGTCATTATTTTATCTTTGTTATAAAAAAATGAGAACAAAGATGCACATTACAAATACACACAATATACAAATACAATAAACCATGTTTTATTTTCAAGTAGCTACAGTAGGTGTATTTAGCAGGAGCATTCAAGAAACTGAATGAACAAATATAAAAATAAAACACTATATAGATTGATTCCTATTAAAGAAACTGTATTAAAGTTTTTCAGTCAAGAGTAGTTAGTGATTTTTCTCTTTGTGTTTTATTAACATTAAAGGAATAATTCACCCAAGAATTAAAATAGGCTAGTGTTTTATTTTTATACCATCATTTACTCAAAAGTTGTTTTAAACCTGAGTTTCCTTCTTCTGCTAAACATAAACGCTATTTTGAAGAAGGTGGAAAACCAAGCAGTTGCTGGTCCACAGTGATTTCCATAGTATTTTTTTTTCCCTACAGTCAAAGACAATGTGGACATTCTTCAAAATATCTTCTTACTGATGTGAATGTATGTGGCGCTGTACAGTATATTGATACGGCGGCGCCAGAACTGCAGCTGATAGAATGTGTGCTGTAGCACGATACTACTATATTTCTTCAAAAGCTGATCGTGGAGACATTTTTTATCAGGGCCGCTGCTGGCAAAAAATGGGTGCCCTAAGCCGGATTTTATTGTTGTTCCCCCTCCCTCAAATATTATGGAAGTTTTAAAAACACCTACCATAGGGGTCAAAATAGAACTTTAATAAAATATAAAAGTAAATAAATTGTAATTAAATTGTATTATTTACAAAGTACAATTGTAGCTCCTGACATTTACTATCTTCTTAATACACTTAAGAACTTGCAAGGCCAAAAGGCTGGCTCACTCCAGAGCCAAGGCAGATGTCCAAAGATGGGTAAGGGAGCTAAAAAACTCGGTGGACAGAAAGGGCTCTTGAAATCCAGAGACTGGCAGACTCCGGTGATACCAGGGGCTTTTTCAGTGCTACCAAGGCTGTCTATGGTCCAAGCTATCGTGGCCAACACCCTCTGCGCTCAAAGGACGGTCAGGAATTGCTGAAGGACAATGAGTCCATTAATGCCCGATGGAAAGAGTATTTCCAAGATCTCCTCAACAGTGACAGCTCAATTGAAATTGACATTACCAAACATATCCCCCAGGGTCCCATCAGAGAAGACATGGGGGAACCTCCAACTATAATAGAGGTTCAAGACGCCATCAGGAGCCTTAAGAACAACAAGGTCGCCGGTCCAGATGGGATTCCAGCCGAGATCCTAAAGGAAGGTGGATTAGAGCTCCTGTACCACATCCATGCCCTACTCCTCAAAGTCTGGGAAAAAGAAAAACTTCCCTCAGAGCTCAGGGATGCTCTAATAGTGACCATATTTAAGAAGGGGGACAAGGCTGAATGTGGAAATCACAGGGGCATCTCGCTCCTGTCAACAACAGGCAAAGTTCTTGCTCGTGTTCTTGCAAACCGACTACTACCACTGTCTGAAGAAGTACTCACAGAATCACAATGTGGCTTCCGCCCATTCAGAGGTACAGCAGACATGATATTCACAGCACGGCAACTCCAAAGAAAAATGCCGTGAACAAAGGCAACCTTTGTATATGGCTTTTATAGACCTGACAAAGGCTTTTGACATGGTAGACTGCCAGGCCCTGTGGAGTATACTATCAAGGTACGGCTGTCATGACAAGTATATCAGAATACTGAGGCTTCTATATGATGGCATGGCAGTCACAGTGCTTAGCAATGGCGGCTCCAAGTCTGAGCCTTTTAAAGTGGAAACAGGGGTCAAACAGGGATGCGTCATTGCACCCACACTGTTTACCATTTTCATTGCAGCCATACTCCACCTCACTGGTGAAGAGCTGCCACAGGGGATTCCAATCATGTACAGAACTGATGGCAGACTCTTCAACCTTAACAGGTTTAAGGCCAAGAGTAAAGTCAACTGCACCACAATTACAGAGTTACAGTACGCGGACGATAATGTTATCGCCGCACACTCCGCAGAAGGCCTCCAGGGCATTCTGAATGCTTTTGCCAAGGCTTACAGAGCCCTGGGTCTAAAATTAAACATTACGAAGACCCAGGTCCTACATCAATCTCCACCTAACCAGCTAGCCATCCAGCCAAACATAAAAGTGGATAATACCACTCTTGCATACGTGGACCACTTCCCTTACCTCGGCAGCATTCTTTCCTCAAAAGCTGACATAGACTCTGAGGTTAACCATCACCTGAGTTGTGCCAGTGGAGCCTACGCCAGACTCAGGAGAAGAGTCTTCGAAGATCGAGACTTATCAACCCAAACAAAACTTCTGGTCTACAGAGTTGTTGTCCTCCCCACCCTGCTGTATGGAGTTGAGTCATGGACCACCTACAGCAGGCATCTGAGAGCAATGGAACAATACCATCAAAGATCCTTACGAAAGATTCTGAGGATCAGCTGGAAGGACAGACGCACTAACATCAGCATCTTGGAGGAAGCCAACATGACCAGCATCACCATTACTATAATGCAGTATCAACTTCGATGGACGGGCCATGTCATCCGCATGCCCAATACACATCTCCCCAAACAGATCCTGTACTCCCAGCTGAAGGAAGGTAGTCGAGCAACTGGTGGACAAAAGAAACGTTATAAGGATAACATTAAAGCCATTTTGAAGAAATTCCATATTACTTTGAGCAACTGGGAACACATTGCACTGGACAGAAGTTCCTGGAAGAAATCCATGCAGGATGGTGCAGCAAGGGGCGCCTTAAGGGGGGGAAAAAGTTAGGACGATTCTAAGGGCCCACGATGTGAGGGGGCCCCCGAGGGAGAAACGTGATTTCTACCGAGGGGAACGCTAGAGCCCTGCATTTCAGCCCGACCCCGACCGGGCTTCGATCGGGCCAATTTTCATGTCATAATTCAGACTTTTAGGCTTCTCCTTATGTTTATATTTTAGACATCCATCAATTAGTGATGAAAAAAATTGCCGCGCTGGTGGAAACAGCACAAGATCGTGCTGCTGCGGCTGTCAAGAGCGGCTCGACGGTGTTTAGTGTCCCGCAGCAGCTGAGAGCCGTCAGCAGCTGAAGAGTTCTGCATTCAAATACACGCAATAAAGCTTGCCATAAAGCCCCAGCAAAAGTAATTACCATGAATGTGTCAGGGGGAAATAGTAAGGAGATATTTGAATTATTTACTAATAAACTAGTGCTTTCTGTGTCAGTGTCGCAAAGATGAAGAATCAGATGAAGATCCTGACTCGCCATCTCCTCATTAGATGCGCCTTTAGAGAGAAGTGCATCTTCACGGATTATAATGAAAGAGTTTTTGTTTTCGATTTGATTTATTTCGTTAAGTAGTCATTTAAAGCTTTCTATAGATATATTTATCATGTCTGTGAGGCATTTATTCGCTGACTTTCGGTTCATTTTTGTGAAGTGCTCCTGTTCAAGACGAGACAGCACATCATTGTTTTCTATATTTTATAAAATAATATTATATATTCGGGGCTCTAGAGTGCAACCATTTTTTTGAGAGTGTGCGAGTAAAAATTTGAAGTGGTTGCACTTTGTGTCACACACCACATGTAAGCAGAGCAGAGGCAGTGTGTATGCAGAATGGGGTGTCAGCACAAGCGCGAAGGTGCGCGCAGCGGACGGAGCACAACGGAGGATTTGGTTTTCAAACTAAAGTAAAAGACCACTTCTTAAACCAGAGAAGGTGAACATGTTGGTATTCTTGTAGAGAAAACGAGCAAGTCCTGTCAGCGACAGACAGTTTAGTTTGACTTTTTGTTTTCGTTTTGAAAAGCTTGTTGTCTTTGCTGTTTACCTCACGTTACACTATGGAGGCTTTACTTATTTTTTTATATTATTATTATTATTTGATTCCTCAGTGTTTGCTAAACATTCTGTAATGTATTAGTCGGTATAATACAGCATGCGATGTGTCCTATACATACCTCCTCTTATTCGTTTTTGTTAATAGATGTTATGTAAGCTAGTTTGTCATTGTAACCTACTGTTTTATTGTTGTTGTGCTTTTTAATTAAGAATACCAATGAATCCATCTTTTGTTTTAGTCTTAAAAAGTGAAAGGTGTATAGATGCAAAACAGACAATTATCTTTTCTTGTAAAGCTGACACCAAGATCATGAAAGTGAAAGCAAAAAGATGAATTCCTGTCACAAAATTTAAATCACAAATAATACTGATGAAAAAGAACGGGTTGAATGTTGAACACTTTCGTTACCATATAACTATAAACTATGATAAAAGTTCATCAGCATGCATTGATTAATCAAATGTTGTATCAAAAAAGAAAAAAAGGAATTTGCTACCAAATGATGTGCTTGTGCGACCAACTGAGAAAGTGGGAAGAATGAGTCTAGAGCCCTGATATTTTATAAAAAGCTTTGTAAAGTAGACCCTTTACAGTTCCGAATGATGTATTACTCTTACTTTTATGAGCAAAAATTACTGCAAGTTGTTTCAATTGAAAAAAAAAAGGCAATTGATTGCACTGGTGCCTCCATGTCACTCTCCGCACAAACTAGGATGCAGCGCACATTTATCTAGGTTTAACGTTAAAACATTGTTATATGCTTGAACTGTTTTAGTATATCTATAGATTTTATTTTAGGCAAGTCATGATGATTTGAGAAGGCTAAATTGATCAAACATGGCTATGATCAGCTCACTGTCTGCTGCTGGCCGCTTGGTCGTTACTTTAAGAAAGAAAAAATGTATTTAGCAAACAAAAAAATGCTCCAAACGTTTTTCTAAATTAACTTTATAAAAAAACAAAACGAAATATTATCACTTTGCCATTACATACAAAACTGAACTATTTTAATAGCTGAAACAGTATAATCTGATTTGGGAGAAGGGGAAAAAAAGACTGGCTCGGGAACGCAATCGCGATTTCTATATATAAATCACTGGTTATAATGGGACTTATTGGTTTTAATGAAACATAATGAACCCTGTGGGTCTCTGCTGGTAATTGGTCACCTTCTATTGGTGGCTTGTTAAAACCAATAAATCCTAATGGATTATGGCCCAAAACATTCTACAGAAAACCTTTTTTTAATGGATTTAATGGTTAAAAGTTGATGGTTTTTAATGGCATTTGTGATTCATTTGTGATGGTGTTAGAATTTTCTGTGCTGGCTTCTTTTTCAAAAAAAAAAAATTATTTTCTCGGCGCCGGACTGCTGTTGTCTTTTCACGGGCATAGTTGTCCATCAATTATGATCATCTGCATTCAGCCGCAAACATGAAGCGCGAGCGGTGGGGGGGGGGGGGAACTGGGATGGTGCTCCCACGCGAGTTGGTGCCCTAAGCAAACTGAGTACTCTGCATATAGGGAGCGGCGGTACTGATTTTTATCGTCCACGATATCATTCGTATCACACAGACCGGACCGCAAGGGCACTTTAGCGTCGGACCTCAAAGGGGCAGGGGCTCGATGTTATCGGTTTTGGCCATTCATGTACATGATAATGGCAGTTTGGGGACCTGAAAGTGCAAACTTTTGAAAATGGGTTTCAAAGTATAGACCAATTCATAGGAGACGTCACAGTTACGTCACTTGCAGCTGCGCGCGCATATAGTGGTTGCAGAAAAACACTGGTAACAAGTGGAGGTAAACGGGTAAAATAAAAATATTTTTGTGCCTTTTGATGTCAAACTCGGAATGCAAATAATTTTTATAGAATACTGTCATCAAATATGCCATTTGAAGCTAAATGCAGACGTTTAAACGGACATACTATGGATGAAACTGCTATAATTACTCTACTGTTAAAGCATAAATTTGATTTAAACAATACATAATATTGACATTCTGCTCAGAGGGGACGTATTGTATTAGCCCTACAGTTACAGCATGACATTATTTAAACCTATTACTATTAACATTTTTAAATAACGTTTATTTATTTTATCTCACAATTCTGACTTTTTTCCTCGCAAATGCAAGTTTATATCTCCTAATTTGGGCTTTATAACTCCATTTAACTCAAAAATAGTGAGTTTGTCAATTCTAAGGGGAAAAAAGCCAGAAGAGCCGAGGGGAAAAGAGAATGTCGAGTAGTTTTTCCTTATTAGAATTGTGAGATAATCTCTGAATTGTGAGAATAAACTCAGAATTTTGAAATTTAAAATCAAATTGACCTTTTTTTAAATTCTTTTATTCCATAGCTCCATAGACTACCACTGGAAAACCGTCATTCTCTGCCACCAGATTGGCTCCGCCCACAAAAACGTCATCCCTGTTTCGGATCTGTAAGACTATTCCACTATCTAACGTCAAATTCGTTGCATAACAGTGCTTATCCCTGGGTGACAAGCTCTTGTAATATGTGGAGAACATTTTGACAATGACATCTAATCAATATAATCTGTAATCTTTTTAAATCGAATTATTTTGTACCATATCCGTGTAATTCTCTAGCCGTAAAGGCTATCTCTCCCGGGTTTTCTGCAACCATGATGCGCGCGCATCCCAAATGTTTACAAACCTATAATTGGTCTATACGTTTTTGAAAACGATATCATTACCGTCTCTGTGAAATACAAAATGGTGAAAATGGTGACATTATGCACATGCGTATTACGTGTTCAGTCTATAGGTATGTGTGCAGGCAACTACTGGCTGGCATATATAATACACTTTTTTTAGTTTAGTACAATAGTACAATCTGGGCATGTTTTAACTAACATTTGGAAACAAATTAGTACAGTGCTAAAACGAGGAAACAAATTAGTGCAACAAGGCCAAGACTGAACTAAAACAAGGGAACATATTAGTACAGTGGCTACATTTTACTAATTAGTACAGTTGCTACTACAATTTGACTAATTTTGACTTTTTAGTACATTGGCTACTACAATTTTACTAATTAGTAAAGTGGCTGCGACAGTTTCACCATTTAATACAGTGGCTACTATGATTTTACTAATTAGTACAGTAGCTACGATGATTTCACTATACAGTGGCTATAACGATTTTACTTATTAGTATGGTTGCTACGATGATCGAGGAAACAAAATTAGCACAACATGGCCATGATTTATCTAAAACAAGGGAAGAAATTAGTACAAAGTGGCTATTATTGAACTAAAACATGATAGAATTAGTACAAAATGGCCAATATTTAACTAAAATGAGGGAACAATTTAATAAAACATGGCAGTGAATTAAAAAGTTCACTGCCATGGGAAAAATTATTAATTCATGGCAATGTTAGCTACATAGTATATCTCCTCTGTTGTCTTCAAACGAGAAAATCAAAGACGACAGAAACCCAAGATGGGTTATATCCTGATTAGTAGAGTCTTTCTAAGGTGCCACTGAATAGATTAGAGGGGGAACATAGCTTGTCATTTTCTCAGAAAGACACAACACACACTCATAGCATTCCGTAAACCGATGCTAACGCAAGGGCAACTAAATCAGAGGCAATGCTGATGCTGCTAAACACGTCAGTGCTTCCAAGTACGTGAACATGTTGAGGCGTCTCCTAATGTTGGAAAGATGCAATTGAATACATAAATAAGTAAAATAAGCGTCTCTGCAGGGTCAAATCTTCTGTTTAAGACAGACTAGAAACATCTACAGTAAACATGTCCTGCCCTGCTCTTGCTGTTTGTGAAGAATATACGGTGCTTAATAACAGACATCAAGATAGGCTGTTCATCTAGTTGTAAAAGCCAAGCATATCATTTGGCTGCTTTGAGGGGGCGGGAGCTGCAAGAGTTTCCTGGTGTGAAGTCCCATCAGGGTGAAGTAGAGACTCAGATCTTTCATCCTCCTGAGGGAGGAGAGCAGACGACTGAGAGACTAGGAGTGAAAGGAGAGGCGCTTCTTTCTGCCGTACTTAGATGCTTTAAGCTGTAGAGAGAATGAAACCATGAAAGACAAAGTAAACAAGAACACTGGTCTTCTTTTTAAAGACATGCATTTTTGGTCCATTTTGCTACTTTGGTGCTTCCTATTGAGACAGGAAGTTTGGACGGGATATCTAGCTTTAGACAAGGTCTCAGCAATGTTTTTAAATAGCCAGTGGTCTTTAGTTTATGTCACAATGGGGGACCATCATTTGTTACTTGCCATAACTAGTCAGTAGGAGGTGGAAATGTGCTTGTCACCCTAAATTGCCAAATCACTGTGGATTTTACAAAATTACAATTTTTTTAATTTGACAAATAATTTACAAAATATGTAAACAAATGTATATATTTTATAAAATGTATTACACTTTAAGAAGTTATATTACCATTGAAAAAGCTATTACCATGAAAATAATATAACATAAGACAAAGTTATATGTACACACACACACGCACACAAAATTAATGGTAATGCCATGTTATTCTTTGATAAACTTGCTTTTTGCAGTAAGCACCATAGTATATGAATATGGCAATCAAAACTGTACCATAGTATTACCATGGTAGTACTACAACAAATGATAATTAGAACTTTAAATAAAACTATAAACTAAAGATTATTGGAGTACGTTTTACAAGAAATAAAAAAATCACTTTCTATGTGAAAATTTCATGTTTAATTCAATGTGTTACATAGAAACAAATCTGGTGTAGAAACAATTTTCACTCTGAAATTGCAAAAATTTCACATGTACAAATAAACCTCAAGTAACACACTGAATTAAACATTCAATTTTGAAGTAGACAAACTGAAATACTGTTACTCCACTAAGCATCGATTTATTTACAACTTCAAAAATTATAATGATTTTTAGTACCCTTGGCATTTCTTTGTAATTATTATATATATAAAAAAAAAAAAAAAACTCGCTAGCAATTTGTTAGTTAAAATTGTTTATGCACGATTTTTTGAAATTTAGTGCTTCTAAATTTCTTCTGAACTCTAAGGCCAACATACACGAGTAACAAGCTAGAAAACCAATGGAGGATGCGGATTAGAAGTAGATCTGCTGAGAGCGTCATTCGCATTGATGGCCTATGTGGTTAATCGACAGATGTCAATTGCAGAGCTGTGATTGGTCGGAAAGACGTTTATTGTGAAGCATGCTTGGAGGATATAGTGCAAACTCTGTACTCTTGTACAGACACACACACAATCCTGACATCCTTCATTCAATGAGCCACCTGGTTGCTAGGCAACTGAGTTCGGTCAGCCACCAGTGCCAATTCTGCCGTGAGCTTGTGTGTGCGTGAATTCCTGTAAGTCTGTGAGCGTAGCCGGACGCTGAATGATCGAATTTTGCGCAGGACTGTCCAGTGTCCATCCTTTCTAATTCTAGAGATCTTAGAGATTTTAGCCATTTTTTAGGGGAACCACGCATACATGTTAAAGGTTGGAATATTGGCAAGTGTCACAGATTTAGGCTTAAAGAGGCCATTTTTCACACATCAGCACTTTGTGAGTTTCTCCCTTCCAAAACTCTAATGCATTCAGTAACTGTTGCCTGCAGGTCACTCTACCATTGACAAACTGCTAAAATAGGCCAGAGTCAATTGGCGTTTAATGACCGATTTAAAACAAACACAGCATGTTCACAAAACATTGCTCTGTTTAATAGTTTGTATAACTCCAATTACTAATCAAATTCAATTTCTTTAAAAACCTAATCCTAACATTAAAGGAATAGTTCATTTAAAAATTAAAATAGGCTGAAAATGTACTCGCCCTCAGGCCATCCATGATGTAAATGAGTTTGTCTCATTAACAGAACAGATTTGGAGAAATGTAGCATTACATCACTTGCTCAGCAATGGATCCTCTGCAGTGAAAGGGTGCCGTCAGAACCAGTCCAAACAGCTGATAAAATCATCACAATAATCCACATGACTCCAGTCCATCAATTAAAGTTTTGTAACATGAAAAGCTGTATGCAACGTAATGCTAAATTTCTCCATTTCGGTTCTGATGAATTCTGACTCATAACAGACCATTTTAGATAGAAATATTCTTACTGGAAATATCTGCTAAAAGTTGTTTGGCAGGTTATCAAATTTCTTTAAAATATCACCAGAACAAACATTTTGTGAACCACTGAATGAATGGAAAGTTAACTTGGAGTTATCTATGTAGTTAAAAATGTTTAATATTATTATACATTAAAGGTGCACTGTGTAATATTTAGAATGATCTATAGACAGAAATGCAATATAATATACATAACTACGTTTTCAGAGGAGTATAAAGACCTTACTCAACGAACGGTTATGTTTTTATTACCTTAGAATGAGCGATTTATAACTACATATACCGTGGGTCCCCTCACATGGAAGTCGCCATCATGTTTCTACAGTAGCCCTTAACGGACAAACAATGAGGTTGCTTTACAAAGGTAAATTAAGGAATTATATTTACTTAATTATTCTGTAAACCGATATGTTATTGCGAATATTATTGTTACTTGTTCATCATTGTGTCAGTGTTTTATTCGCAAGAACAACATAGTGATGAAACACGCTCTGTAGAGCATTTTGTCCGTTTAGGGCTACTGTAGAAACATGGCGGCGCAAAATAGCGACTTCCATGTAATGGGATCCGCAGTGTGTGTAGATAGAAATTGCTCATTCTGAGGTAATATAAACATAACGTTTCATTATGCAAGGTCTTTCTACTCCTCTGAAAACATAGTTGTGTATATTGTATTGGTAAATATATCCTCCTAAATATTACACACTGCAACTTTAAGAATGCATGCGAGACTTCAACTTTTTACAGGATAAAAACATAATTGGTTGAAACAAGCAGCTGAATCTAGAAAACAGCTGGTCTGTGTTCTCCAAATTAAATCGTGGCTGCTTTTCTTTTAAATACCTTGGTGATAAAACCTCCATATCTCTATAAACGGTTCATCTGGACTGTAAATGTTTGTCAGATGACCTCTTTTCACCCTTCACCACAAAGGGCTCACCCTCCTTGGCTTTGTAAACACCAGTAACACCTGGAGCTGAGGATCAAACAGTTACATCGGTGGGTGGAGGCAAATGCAAACATCTTTTGATTAATAGATGGCTGCGTTCATATTGAATGAATTATAAGCTGATCTGTAGGGTTTGATGAGGTCAAAAAAATCATCAGAGGGCCAACAAAGGCTTCTCATACATCAAGCGTACCTCAAGATAACAGCTGCAAAAAAACAAACAAACAAAAAAACTATTAAAATGTATCATATGACATGTATCATATAACACGGACAAAACATTTTTAAAAAGTGTTGCATAAAAACATACTTCTACAGACAATATACAGAGAGAGAACTGTACTACAAGCAAAGATAAACCTTATAGAAAATACCTCTCGCTAAGAAGCTAACTTATTCAAAAGGCTATAACAACATTAAACACAAAGGTCAATGTTTGTAAATAACTTTACTTTGCATAAAAGGAGTCTACCTTTGTTTTGTCTGCTTCAGGTTAAGTTACACTAGTTAATAGGTTGATAGGTTAACACTTGTTAAATATTTACAACACTGTCTGGAACTTTAAAGCCCTGCTCCTAAGACCGAGACGAAGTTGATTTAGGGTCAGAATTGTTGCGCCAACGGTGAGAACGACCATGTTTATTTGAGTAGATCAGACCGCTAGTCTGAAAAAACCTCATTCAGATGTCAGACGTTTTGATGGAAACCAGCAGATTATGGACTTCAGTTCTTGTGCATTTGCTTGTGTATTTCGACACATTCCATAACCTTGCCAAAACATTTGTTTTACTCTGTCACATTTTCATTTGAATGCTCTCAAAATATTTTCTACAGAAAATAAAGTCATACTCTTCATTCTCATGATTCATGGACATATTAGACAATACTATTTGTCCCCATAGACAAGCTCCAAATGGAATGGCACCACTTAATCCTGGATCAAATGTAGACTATAATGTTTAACGAGAATGGGTCTTGACCTTGAGGCGAACTGGGACCCCTCTTACAGGAACTTGCCTCTAAAAGTGACAGTCAATCAGGTGATTCATAACTACATTGTACAAGTCTTTTGAAATCACAGAAAGTCGACATGGACTGTTCACTTTTAGGTCCATACAGAAAAATTGCATGTGACATTGATTTCCAAAGATGAGCAGTTAGTTACCTCAAAGGAATGTTTTGGTTTCAAAACAAGTATTAAGTTCTGTATACCGAATAATAGCATACACAATAAATGTAAATGATCTTGCAGTTTATAAAAACAAGTTAAAATAATATTTACAGGATAGCATATGAAACAAATGTATTAAATTCATGATTTTACTTTTTAATTTCTACTTTATGTTATCAAACTACAATTTCACTTGGTGGATAATGTTGGCAAAATCCAATAAGTTTACATTTTAAGAAGGATCTGAGCCATATCTCAAGACCAGATTATTGTAGAGTCCTGACGACAAACTGTTTTGACCCAGAACACTTTAGCAACACCCTAGCAACATGAGTGACTTTTGCATAGGCAAATATCATTCATATTTACAAATAAGACCTTTTTAGCATATACATTACATTTGACTAATCAGTATATATAAAAACAAAAAAATGTGTTTTCAGAAATGCATGAAACATGATAAACGTTACCTTTTAAAAGTGTAAACAATGTTTGTACTTTTTACTTTCTTTACAATGCAATGCCTCATAGGCTTCCACACACTTAAAAATAAAGGCACTTTATTGGAATCAATGGCTCCATGAAAAACTTTTAACTTCCCTGCATTCCCCAAATGGTTCTTTAAAGTGGAAAAAGGTTCTTTAGATTATTAAAATGTCCTTCACCCTACAAAATGGAAAATTGCTGTGAAAACCTCCTTTTGGAACCTTCATAAATATTCATAAATAACTTGTATTGAACCCGGAACATGCCTTCAGAAGTATTTAAAATCCTGTGCATCATTTATATATGGCCTGATGTAACCGTGAGTTTGGAAAAGCTTGTACAATTTACAAAAGAGGCAGAACAATAGAATTATGTATCAAAGCACTTGCGAATATTTCATCAGTGAAGTGTTTTATCACAACCACAAGATCCAGAGCATCTCAGTATGAATGTAAGGGTGTGAGCGCTCACATGTGTGTGTTTATGATGTCGACCGGGGTGCACTGCTCTTTGATCGTGGACTATCGGGCTCTGTGTTTTGCTTGTAGCGTTTGATCTTTAAAACACTGTTGCGTCAACAGCAGTCTGGCCTCTCAGATGTATTTAAACCACACATACGCTGCAGAAGACAGCTGCTATATTTTCCAGATGTATGATCTCAATTATGAAATGACTTCCTGCAAATCAAGGGTGCTCTTGATGAGAGAGCATGAGATCTTGATCATATCCACTTTTTTTTCTGTCTTGTTGCTCATACTGAGGGTTGATGATTTGAAGAACCTGCTAAAAAAAAAAATGTTGTTTGCAGTTGTCTTACATGGGTTATGGAACAGACATTCAAATAATTTGTCAGTTTATTTATATTATATATTTATATTACAGCCCCATATACTTACAAATGTATTTTAAATAAGTTTCAAAATATATATAAGCCTAAAGTGTGTTCAAAATATATTTACATAAATACATTTTCTACCAATATATTTTTGGGACATTTTTTTGGGGGGAATATATTTTAAAATTTTATATATATATTAAGCATTCAAAATATATTTTGCCATCCATATATTTCAATCCAAGAAAATACATATGTATGTCAAAAGAAAAAAAAAAAAACTTATTTGTCTATAACACATTTTATTAAAAATCAGCAAAGAACATACTGTACTTTGCAATGTTCCAAATACATTATTGTAACTACATTACAACAAATAATTAAGTCTTTTGACTTGTATTAATTTAATTTGTTGACTAGTAAGCTATTCCATCCACATTTGCACATATTTTATATATATATATATATATATATATATATATATATATATATATATATATATATATATATATTTTTTTTTTTTTTTTTAATGTTTCATAATAACATTGTTTATATATGTATAAGGCTGCACAACCTTGCCAAAAAATATTATATTGCAGTTATTTTGTCATATATTGTTACTGTAGTTTGAACTGCGATATGCCATTTTATCTTATATGAAAACTATATGTATACATCTAAAAGTAAATTTAAAAGTATGTTTATAAATTACTCCATAAAACCCAATTTCTTTATCTTAATTGTATATTTTATTTAATTAATAAGCTATTAGCTTGATTAGCTATCAAACTACAGTGTTGACTTGGTGGATAATGCAGGCAAAATTCCAATAAACTTACATTTACAGAAGGCTAGTTTCTTGCTAGCTAAGTTCTAGCTAGCTGCTGCTAGTTCCAAACACATGTCAGGCTCTTAAATACAATATCACACCATGCATAAGTCACAGTCTGAATCTTTAAGAGAGAGAGCACATGGCTCACACAATGGGATGTTTGGAGCAACCGAACCAAATATTATCCATAAAATCACAGTCGGTTCAAGCCATGTGATTCTTATCTTCCGTAATGACAACCATAGTGCAGATGCAATGCAGATACAACATTATCAGGTGAAACACACTCGCACACACATATTACACACTCATATAAAACCCTAGTCTCAGTTTTGACCTATTTCTGAGCCGTACAGAGCGGCTCTATAGATTAACGAGTCTGTCAGAAAGCACATACATTGAGTTCCCCAGTAGAGCTGCACTCTGGGGCTTCACATGTACACACTTCTTCAGGGCAGCTCGTAACAAGCTTATACTGTATACTCTGGTTGCTTCCTCCTTCTGACCTAAATAAATGCAAGAAAGAGAGCTAAATTATTTTCAGTGTGCGTCTGCGTGCGCAGGTGGGTGTGTAAGTGTGTTTGAGGGTTAAAAGGTCAACAGTATGAAAAAACATTTGATTCACGTGTTAAAGATAGCATTGAGAACATTTAAGGCAACATGCAACATTAACATTTAACATGCTGTATTTCCTCACGAAACAAACAATATGAATGGCAGTCTAAATTGTTCAATCTAAAAATGATCTTGTTTCCCTTTGAATTAAGTTTATTTTTCTGAACCCATTGGAAGATACTTTTTTTCTTGCTTAAAACAAATTAATTTTGCTTCTCAAGTAAATGTATCTTGTTCTAAGAATAGATATTTGTACTGGAAAACAACACAAATGAAATGGTGGTCTAAATTGTTCATAAAAGTAATTTCAAAGCCAGAGAAAGTTACCTTAATTATTCATTAGAAAAATGTGAACTGTTGAAATGCTCAAACAATTAAATAAATATTACTCATTAACACAAGGTATGAAATAAATATTACATATTAATATGAAAATATTATTATATTGTTATATTTAATTTAACTTTACAAAGTCATATATAGGACTATAGTTTTACTTGCATTTTCAATGTTTAACTTTATTGTAGTAAAACATTTTTAATGTTTAATTTTTTATAATTTATATATACACATTTATTTATATAAATGTATTATTCTTTAGAAAAAATTTTACCAATCAAATGCTAAAAATATGCCTTGATATATAACACATTAATATATAAATGCAATTAAAAAGTTTTGTATATTTTTAATCACTAACTTTATAAAGTGTGTACATATATATATATATACACACACACACACACACACACACACACACACACACACACACACACTAGAGCACTATTTTACATATTTACATAAATGTAAATTTTTATTCGAAAACATCATTGAATTTTATAAATTTAAATTTCATGGCTACCAATTTATTTTTCAAAAGTGAAAACCATTTAGAATGAACCATTTAAGACCACTTAACTTTAGCCACACACCAACAAGCACAATTTAAATAATTTACCAGCACAACAAGGCACTTTAAACACCACA
Source organism: Aspiorhynchus laticeps (assembly GCA_023376895.1). Lineage (NCBI taxonomy): Eukaryota > Metazoa > Chordata > Actinopteri > Cypriniformes > Cyprinidae > Aspiorhynchus > Aspiorhynchus laticeps. The sequence continues at coordinate 72,520,619 of CM041793.1, forward strand.
ATTGTTATCAAGACATCAGCCCAACTGCACTAAAACACATATGGGTTTCCCTTCACAAGCCATAAAATCATGCATGAGAACACTTCCCTCCTCCTAGAAAAGGACATGAAACCGTATAAAATCTTTTTCCTGATAAAAGTGACGTTTGATACCTTGAAGGTGCACCTGAGGACGTTTATGTAACATTGAAGTGCATTACTCTCTCAGGAAGTAGAAAGCTAAGTGTCCCCCTGGCGATCCTCTCTTTCATTAGCTAAAGAGAAACCTCTCTCTGCGGGACCTTTCAACGGCTAACGTTACTGCAAATGTTAGTTCCCTCAGGACGGTCCCGAGCTGGCCGTTTGCTGCACTGCTGACAATGGCCAAGAGCCCTCATTTGCTTACTGAAGTAAACAAGCTCAGTTGGTTCCCTTCGTGTGACTGAACGTTTCTGACAAAGGCAAGCGTAACAATGCTAATGTCTTTTAATTGGTGTTTGCTAAGTTAAGCATCACAGCTGTTGCTAATACTTGGGTTCAGTGTTAATTTCGTTAACGAAGACGACAACGAAAAATAATCGTCGACGAACCTGTTTTCTGTGACTAAGAGAGACGTTGACGAGCTAAAATTAATATCTGATGATAAAAACTATGACGAAATGTACAAGACTAAAATGTTATTTGAGGACTACCGGACATTCAAAATACATCCTATAGGCTAAATTATCTGTCACGTCTTTCAAAATGTGCGTCTCTGTCATTGGATATTTGTATATCTAGTCTCATTATGGCAGCCGCAGCGGACAGAAAGGCTACCAAAACATAAACTAGCGATCTGAAACAATGGCCTCAGCACCTGAAGGGTTAGGGACTGAGTGACCAGGCGTCTCGTTTTTCCCGGGAGTCACAATTCGTTGTCGAATAACTCAATTCGTGCCAGTATTACATGCGTACCTTCCGTCTTAAAGGGACAGCGTTCCTAAATAAATACCTATTTGTGTAATCAGTGTTAACCAACAAAAGATGTTAAATAAATGTATACTTGTTAAGTAAACCTACTGTATCTGAAAAATGAGTTTAATTTGTATTTCTACCAAAAAAAATAAAATTAATTCCAGTTTTTCCTTGATTCAATCCTTGAATCAATACTTAATTGATATGGTCTAAAGAGAGAATTAATGACTATTTTTGTTTGAATACTACATATAAAATAGCTACCGAAATAAATGTTGCTAACGGCAGTTTGACTAAAAGTTATGACTAAAAGTTGACAAAAAATGCAATGACTTTTCGTCGACTAAAACTAGACAAACTATGAAAGACTCAAATGACTAAAATGTGACTAAGACTATTAAGCATTTTCGTCTCAAGATAAAAGACTAAGACTAAATCAAAAATGCCTGCCAAAATTAACACTGCTTGGGTTAGAGATCTGAACAAACCCTTAAACTGATGTATTAAACTTTGTTTTGACTTGTCAACAACATTTGTGCTATAAAGACAGAAATGATACCTCAGATCGTCAGGTTTTTGAAGAGAGGCTTGCTATTACTAGCGAAAACACTTACAATTATCACCTGGTATGTGATAAAATGGTCGAAAAATCAGATGGGTATGAGCTGAACAGCTTAGCAACTACCCACAACATGCTAAAAACATCAATGTGATAAACCACATAGCAATGGTGTAAACAATTATTAAAAACTTGCATGATTTTAGCATACTGCATGTTAAAGTTTCTAGTTTCTACAACATTGTTTACTTAGAATTATATAAAAATAACAAATGTGATTACAGGCTAATAAAGTTAGACATGCTTTAATTTAGAAGTATTTAGAAATATTTTGTTTTACTGACCGTCTTGAACTTTATACTGCCACCTACTGATGTGGAGGTAGCATCACGCAAAAGCATTTACTGTTACCAAGTAAAGAAAAGATTAATTTAATAATATTTACATTTGAATAATGTTTACATATTTTAGCATTATTATAGTTAACTAAAACCATTAAAACATTTAATTATATAACACCAAAAATATTTAAAAAACTTAATTTCAAATAATAACATTTCTTGTTTCTATTTCGTTTAACATGACATACAAGAACAACTCAAACTAAAACTTAATAAAAAAAAATAGTATAAAGATAATTTTATAAACTGTATGATATCATTTAAAAATAGAACAAAATGCAAAAAAATAATTTATTGTATAAAAATGTATTCAAAATATTAATAAAAACTATGAAGTAATTTATTGTATAAAAATTAATTCAAAATATTAATAAAAACTATAATGCGTGCGTATATATGTGTGTGTGTGTGTGTGCTTTCATGGCCCTTATGGGTCTATTTTAAACAACACTTGTTGGATGTTTCAGGAGAGCAAATCGCCTGCATGTCGAATTGATCAGCCTATAAACAGGACACTCTTTGTTTCTCTCCATCATGACTAATAGGCAGCTGTATCTCGGATAATAACGGACTGAAGCATGTGTTTCTAAGTGCGGTGAAAAAACGGATAACTAAAGTCAAAATGGCAAGTTATACACCACAAGCAGCACCAAACGAATTGCAAACTGTTTGACGTCCAGGCCAGACTAGGAACAGTAACATTGGCTCAACCAAACATGCGATTTTTGGAGCAGAACTACCTGATTGGCCAAACAATGGAAGACAGTACAATATTCAACCCTAAAATGTCATGTGACCAAACTACATCACAAAAGACTGGTTATTTCTATATACATTTTGACAGAATCCACTGTAACTGTGTTAATTGTCCTGTGCTAGACTGTGACTAGCCGAACAGTAGTTTGCTTCTGTCAGCATCTCCACGGCTTTAGTCTGTGATTACATAGTCTCAGCCTCAGACGTCACGCCCACGGACCGTTGGCTAAACGTCTGATGCATATGGCACACTTTTCTGGAAACACTTCAGGAGTGTCGAAGTCGTCATCGGATTGGTTGAATTATACAGGATTTCCGGGAGACGTGTGTGTCACGTTCTTTAACGTTCTGCCTGGAAACAAAGATGCCATGGCGACAAACCCCCTCACGAAAGAAGAAAGCTGTCGTGTTTACAATTGTGACGATGAGCGCTTATCAGGATCAACTAAACGCTGGATTTTCAAAAGTATGTGAAATATTTTAAGTTCACGGCATAGAATCTTTAAAATACGTCCGAGAGTTTCACACACCAGTCTGTTGTTGTGGTAACATTTCCACGCACCGAAACGTGACGGCTGAACGAAACGAACTGTGATTGGTTGTTTGACATGTCGGTCAAACGGTCTCTTGGCCTTGGCCAATAAAACTTGACATCTATTCCAGACCTTCAGCCGTCAGTCTGAAGGTCTGGCTACGGGAGACTAGTGATAAGACCCGAGTAAACACACACACACAAAGCAAACACACTCACTTAAACACAGTTAACAGATCCAGGGTGGTAATTACAGAAGGGACTGGCTACACGAAAAGCAGAAATAGAGTGCAGAAAATATGATGAATAAAGAGCGAAAGGTAAGCAAGATAGTGAGTGAAGAAACTGGACAGAGATGAAAGGAATACAAGAGAGCGAGTCACGGCTGTAAAGGTGTGATGGAAAGCAGATGTGTGTCTTTCTGTTCATAAAAAAGGGGGATGGGATTGAGAAAAACTAAAGAAATAAAGGAGGAACAGTACATGAACGAGGAACAGTACATGAACATGTTTAGTACCACACGTACAAACACATCAAGGCGGTGACCAAATATTGTGGGGAATAATGAGAAACATAAACCTCTCCAAGGTGTCCGAACGGGGAAAAAAAAATAATCTAAAATGGCTACAGCATAAATTCAATTCTTAAATGAATTGAGAGGAGATGAGGAAGGAATAGGGAAGGAATTCAGACGGACTGGAAATGCTGTAGGTGACGTCAGACGCTGGAGACTTGGCGGAAAAACTGAATGAACGGCGAGGACAGCGAGGAAAATTTGGAAACTCTTCAGGAATACATCGACTGGTGCTTCGACGTTATAGTCATGAAGAAAAACCAAAATGCATGTTCTCCAGCCAAAAGCGAGACGCCGTCTTCCAAAAGAAGTCGCCCGGCAGACTCGCCTGAAACAACATCGCCGACGGGTAAAAGCTTTACCGACATCCTGGATTCAATCGACAAGCGGTTGTCCAGCTTCGACGCGAGGTTGTCCCTGGTCGAGATCCTGCACCGTGAATTTAAATCCCTGAGGGAATCACTGGAATTCAGCCAGCAGCAGGTGGAAACACTCGCTGCTGAAAACGCATCACTACGGGACTCGGTCAAATCTCTAACTGAAAATGTGACCCATCTAAGTGAAGAAAATAAATAAAAAAATAAAAGAGACGGTCATCGATCTCCAGGCCCGTAGCATGAGAGATAACCTGGTGTTTTCAGGCATCCCAGAATCTGCCGAAGAGGACCCAGAAGATACGGTTAAAACCTTTATCAAGACATACCTGAAGCTTCCGGAAGACACCGTGGAAAACATCTGCTTCGAAAGAGTCCATCGGATGGGAGCGAAGAAATCTGGAGCCCCGAGGCCGCGTCCTATTGTGGCCAAATTCGGATACTTCAAGCAGAAAGAGCAGGTGAAGAGTCGCGGCAGGGAGCTGAAAGGAACAGACTTCGGTGTAAACGACCAGTTCCACAAAGAAATCCTGGAGCGACGCAAAATTCTGTTCCCAATCCGACGCAGTCTCATCCAAAATGGCTCCCGAGCTGTCATCGCCGTGGACCGGCTCTACGTGGACGGGCAGCTCTACCGCAACCTCAGTACCACTCCGTGGTTATATTAACACCACTCCAGATAAGAATCCGTTATATTTACCTTTTTTTTTTTTTTTCTCTTTCCTCGTTTGTTCTTCCATTTACCTCTAACTATTTGTCATTTCGATAATTTAATATGATATCATAACAAACACGTACAGTCAGTCTCCGCAGCGTTTAAATGATTTTGCAATGTTTTCGTTTCTGTCAAGTTTTTACTTTCATCCCTCTCTGCTTGCTTCTTTGTATGTCTTTCTTACTTCCAACTCCTTTCACTGCACCGATCACCTGCTTTACTACACATATAAACACAACACCCTATATCACACATCTGCATGGCACGACCATGTACATATACACTCAGCATTAACGCAACCACTCAGACCTTACAGCGCACACAGACATGAAGTACATACTCACATACAAGCGTGTACACGCCCGCTCATATCTTATTCATTTGAGCATCACACGCAGCGAGCAGCATTAGCTACACACACACATCTATGGGTGCACTAAGGTTTGTCACATGGAATGTGAATGGAGCTGGCTCCAGAGAAAAGAAGTTAAAAATATTTAGCCAGCTTAAAAAACTACAGGCAGACGTTGTTTTATTACAAGAGACTCATAGATCTGCCACAGCTACAGATCAACTTAAAACAACTGAGTTTCCTAATGTGTTCTCAGCCTGCTATAACTCTAGGTAAAGGGGGGTAGCAATTTTTTTTGGGGGGGGGGTCCAATAGAGGCGGGGTAAACGGGCTTTACCAGGGTGTCTTATTGTCTTATGTAGTTTGGGAACTGACTGGATGATGGGGTGGGGTAGTTTTTCCTCTGCTGTGGGGTCTGGTGGGCCGCCCCGGGCTGCCATGGGCCCTGGTCTGAATAGGCCTGGGCCCCCCGCCCTGGGCAGATTTGGGGTAACGGGGGTGCCTATGGGGGTCAGCGGGGGATCTGGCTCCAGAGGGGGGGGGGTATTTTGCCCCCTCTGATGCTTTCTTCCCCATCCCTAAGGCTTCACTTCTCCCGCTCCATCACACCAACACATAGGTAGGGTTTTGAGGTGCGGGTGCGTCGCTGGGATGCGGGGGAGGTGGTACTCCTCTGTCTCATGACACATACATATAGGGCCTTGGGGGTGGGCACACTGAATGGCATCCGGAGGGCGGTCTGTTCATTCAGCCTTTCCTCTGGTGCCAGTGCCTACTTCTCAATTTTAAGTTGCACATAGACATTGAGGGCTCTAGGGAGGGGACGAGCTGACACAAGCTTGTGGAGGGTGCCCCTCCCCTGTTTTAAAGCACCTTAGAACAACACACACCAACACTACATTTGAGCGGGTGGGGTGAAGTATGGGGTCTTTTTATTTTTTTATTTTTTTTTTTTTTCTCACACCCCTGTTCTCTGTTCTCTGTCTGGGGCCGGGGGCTGTGAGGATGAGCTGGCCGCCCGGTCGGGGTCTGGGCTGTTGGTTTTCTCTGCTGCTGCGGGGACCAGGGTGGTCTTCCTGTCCCCACGCCAGAGCGAAGGGGGTTCAGCTCCGGGATCGGGCACTGACTACCCCTCTGGGGGTGTTGGTGCCTGGATCTAGGAGTATAGAGTGCATATGGGGAGTGTGAGTGTGGGTACCGTGTCCATTTTTGTGTGTCTACATGTGGGGCGAGGGTGTGAATATTCGTTTGCGTGCATGAGGGTGGGAACGTATGCTTGTGTATATGTGTGCTTGTCGTCTACGTCTATGTGTCAGGTCGGGCCTTAGACTCCACCTCACTCATCATCTTAGTCGACCCCCACCCCACCACCATGCCCTGCCGGTGGAGGATGCCGCCGGTGCGTTGGTGATTTCTCGCGCCGGGGCAGGATGCTCGGGCGAGCGCCGGCCCACTCTCGGCGGTCGCTTGGCGGGGCCTGGCCCTACTGGGCCCCGATTGTGGGGTGGGGGGCCTTTGGGTCTCCGGGCCCAGGGCCCGGTCCGCCCTGGTGTGGTCGGCTGCCGGTGGAGCCTGCGGGCTTGCCGCCACGGCACCCTGGGGCGTCTACACTGTGGCTGTCGGAGGTCCCACCTTCGGGCTCTCCTCTGCCCTTTTCTGGGTGGAGGCCGCGGTTGTCCCTGCGGTGGTTCTCCTGGGGGTCCCGTGCCCTGGGGGGCCTCCGGATGTTTGGGGCCCGGGTCTTTTCCGTGCCTGCTTCATGCCTTGCGGGATGGGGCTGTTGTTCCCCACACACGCTATTAAACATTTACATGGAGGAACCTTATAAACACAAGCGCGCTCACACACACAGGTGTACACTCAAGCATTCACATTGGTGTAAAAACAGGTGCTCACAGACACACATTGTCTTGAACTGCTGTTGCTTCAAAACTTATTTTGTAATATTAGTTATGTGTGCTGCTCAATAACATTTAACATTTAGAATTTATTGTGATTCATACAGATGTTGGTTGTTGCTGCAGTCTCTTTGATGTTGTGTCTTCGGTTGTTTCCTTCTGTTGTTTTCTCTTTTTGTCATCAGGTATCGAAGCAAATTGTCTGTTTTTTTTTTTGTTTTTTCTCTGTTGACTTTCCCCACAACCTTTTTTTTTTTTTTTTTTTCCTTTCTTCTTTCTCTCTCTTGTTTTCTCTGTCCCCTGGTCTTGTCTGTCACAGTGTGGTTAAGTAAAAGGGTATATAAAATTAAATTAATTAATTAATATAAAAAAAAAAAGATTAAAAAATAAATAAATAAATAAATAAATTAAAAGAAAAAAAAAAAAAAAAAAAAAAGGCTGTGAATGATGATAGCATAGCCACACATACGTACTGTCATGTGTTATCTGTGTTACTGACAGGCCGAAAAAAAAAAAAAAAAAAAAAAAAAAAAATTAAATTCTTAACCAAATTTTTTTTCTTTTTTAACTCCTGACAAGGACAATTTATTTATTTATTTTTTCATTGTACAGTAGGCCTACATCCATTAGGCTTTATTTATGAATCACATACAGAATTTGTGTCGGTGTAAATTTGTGCAAAAAAATCTGTGTAAATAGAGTGTAAAACTGTTTAAACATCTAATTTAATATGACAATTTACATACTAATAGATTTATGGATGATATATGCATTCGTTCTGCTCATGTTTTATGAGCCAATGTTTTGCTGGTTAGCTTTAGCATGATTAGCTTCTATCTCCACTGATAGACATTCAAAATAAGTATTCAGATTTTTTTTTCCTACAACATATGTAATCACAAATATTTAATTATATTAAAAGTAAATGTTTTACCAGAGCTCGATTCCATCAATCATTCAGTGTTGTTATGATTTCCTGTGGTTTCAGAAGAATCAATCAGTGTTTACAGTTTATGTGATTGGTTCTGTTGCCATTAGGAAGATGGCAGATTCAAATGATGGAAATACTAATGGATAGCTTTCTCCAAGTATTCTAAACCACCTTGCATAACATGCTAAGCAGCAAATAAAATGGCAGAGGTGAGTTAAAGTAGCTAGCTACTCGTTATTTCTTGGTTAGCTGCAGTAGGTTGCTAAAACATTTCCTGGGGCCCGTTTCATAAAACAAGTTTAGCAAATAATCCAGGCTTATTTTAGTTAGTCTGACTTATTTTGAACCAAATCAAACTAACAATAAGTCAGACTAATTGAAATAAACCTGGCTTATATGGTAAACTTGTTTTATGAAACAGCCCCCATGTGACTAACAGCAGATGTTTTGGTGTAATTTATGAAATTAATGTATCTGAATCTGTTCTTTTAAAGATGCTAATCAGATGTTTGTCCACAAATATGGCACTTTTTTTTGTCAATTTCCAAAATATGTGTAATGGACATTGTTAGCTTGGTAGATCTGCTTGTTTAACAGCTGCTCTGTAGGCTACACTGAATTGATGCTGTGTTTCAAAACAGATGTGTCATGCTATGCTGCTACGTAGCTTGATACCGTGAGAGATATTCTACTTTGAAAACCACTATGCTAATGTCATGCTTGTGAACAGTGTATTTGCTACTTGTGACAATGATTCAGAGACATGTTTTAGCGAGGTTAGCTAGGTGTTGTAGTGCCGTGGCTAAAGCTCAGAGTTAGTAAAAGTAAACTTGCTGAAGTGAGCCATTAACCATGATTGTCAAGAAATCGAAGACTCTTGGTCATGTTGAGTGAAAGTAAACATTCCATTACCGTGATTAGCAATGTGTAGCCTTGAGTCTAAGCAAATCCGCATATTAGAATGATTTCTAAAGGATCATGTTACACTGAAGACTGGAGTAATGATGCTGAATATTCAGCTTTGATCACAGGAATAAATTACGTTTAAATATATTCAAATAAATGTATTATTTTAAAGACATTTTTAAACTGTAATAATATTTCACAATGTCTTGGAAGCCTGTTTCCGCCTCTAAAAAACAAAAAAAGGTAATTGTGAGTTTTTATATCATAATTCTGACTTTATGGCAAATGATTTTTCTCAGAATTGCATAATTAAAACTCACAATTCTGACTTTTTTTTTCTCAGAATTGTGTGATAAACTCACGATCGCGAATTATAATGTCAGAATAGTCAGACATAAATTCGCAATTGCGAGATTTAAACTTGCAATTCTGAGAAAAAAGTGAGTTTATCTCGCAATTCTGATATATAAAAAGTCATCAATATTGTGAGATATAAACTCAACATTTTTTTTAAAAAATGTATAAACTCAGAACTCTGAGAAAAAAAGTCAAAATTGTAAGATTTGTTTTTTTTAAATACATTTTATAAATGTATAATATTTTTTTTCAGTGGCAGAAACGGGCTTCCATATTATATATATATATATATATATATATATATATATATATATATATATATATACACTGTATTTTTTTATCAAATAAATGCAGCCTTGGTTAGCATAAGAGAATAAAAAAAAAAACTTATATGGGTGTGAACCTTCACTCAGTAGATAATAGGCGTTATTAATGAGTGCCGTTTAATGTTCAAACTGCATGTACCCGAGTAATATAATTTTGCATTTAACGCCTTTGTGTGCGAGCAGTTGAGGTTATTGACATGGTCTTCTCAGGGTGATCTCTCGCGCGTAACTGCATGTGCGTGTTTTGTATTTGTGTTAGTGTGTTAGCTAATCCTAAATGCCTGTGGGGAGAGATATCTGACTGTGTAGGGTATTAACTTGTGGTAATCTCTGCAGGGGTTCCCTGATCACACTTCACAGGGGGTCGCAGCAGGGTTTGTGTGAGTGTGTTCATTCCAACAGCTCCAGAAAACAGAGACAGTGGGCAAACACAATTTATTGACGTTCTTCGGCTCATAAACAGTGAAAATAGATTTGTCTGTAATCCTGAGGGGGAAACTGTTAATTTTCATAGTTTAAAATGTGACATATTTCTTTAACTTAAAATGTGGAGTCTACAAGTGGAAAGTAATGACACTGAAACATTCTATTAGTCTTTTCGTTAAATGTATGGATGATTCTGGAAGAACTTCCTGTAGAGCTTGGTTTGTTGATTTTATTATTCTTGCTCTTGCCGCCATCTTGTGGTCAGATACGTTAATTACGCATTATCTTATGGTCAGGTTTAAAAGTTACGTTTAATGCTTCTGGCGCCATCTGGTGGTAAATATACATAAATAAAATTAAACTACTGCAGAGTGCAGCAATTCAGTCTGTCACGCACTTTAAAAGTCTGTCAATAAGACAAACACAAACGAAAAATTCAGGGACAGAAAACCTAGGAAAAGTGATTAACGAAGCTCGGTGAGTAACATTCAAACTTGATTAAATGGAGATATTTTTGTTCTAAAACGCATCATATTTAAATCGGCTAACGTTTAATTTCGCGAACAGGTACCTGATGTGTTAACAAAATGAGTAATGTAAGTATTCTTTATAAAAGGTTTGTTTAAAATAGTCTTTATAATCACAAACTGCTGTAATTGGTTCAATCAGTCAGTGCTGAGAAAAGTAACAGATTGCACATGACAACGTCTGTAGACCAGAATAAGTATTTTGGGACACATTAACAGCGTTGCATTGCAAAAATACACGATGAAGAGTTTAAACATGAGAATTAATATTTAAAATAATCGTACTTAATATAAACTGATAACTTATAATAACTTCCAGACAGATAAGCTCCGCCTTTACTAACCTCTTGTTTTCCATGTCTAAGTTACTTATCGCACTTTGCAGAAAACTTTTCCTCAGTTTTGGTGGCGATCCCAGAGGTGACCCAGTCTGCAGACTTGCTTCAGTTTCTTTGTATTGGACACAAACTTTGAGAATATGGCTGAAGAAACCAGGAACGATGGCTTGATTTTCTATGTCAACGGGAAAAAGGTGCTTATTTCTCATATCATCTGCAGAAATTCTTTGTTACAAGTGTAGCCTGGTCATGTGTTTGTTGTAAATGTTCGTTAACTGTAGTGAAGATTTATGGTTGTGAACATGTTCAATCCTAATAGTAATGCATATATAGCAGGGATCTCCAACCCTGCTCCTGGAGAGCTACCGTCCTGCAGACTTCAGTTCCAACCCTACTGCAACCCACCTGTCTGTAATGATCAAGTAGCCCTGAACACTTTGATTAGCTGCTTCAGGTGTGTTTGATTGGGGTTGAAGCTGAAATCTGCAGGGTTGGAGACCTCTGGCATAGAGCATAATAAAGACAAGATAATCTGAAAAAGACATTGAATTTAATTTGAATAGAGACATTTAATATAACCTGCATAAACTGAAAGTATTTTGCATATGCTTCTACTTCTCATTGACAGATAATGGAGAAGATCCCAGACCCCGAGACTATGCTGCTGTCTTATCTGAGGAAGAAATGTATTTTTTTACACGTTTTAATAAATATCCAAATTATTATTATCATTATAAATTGTATATATATATATATATATATATATATATATATATATATATATATATATATATATATGTATGTATGTATAATGTACTTTTTTGTAAGAGAATAACATAAAGCATGATTACAGTATATATATATATATATATATATATATATATATATATATATATATATATATATTAAGTGTTCTTTGTCTTTTTATATGTATAATTATGAAGATTTATTTATGCTATGGATTTTTTTATTTTTTATAAAAGTGAATAACCATTCACAATAATAATAATAACAACAACAACATTATTTATATTATTGTTATTATTATAAATAGTTATTTATTTGTTATGTTATGCTTCTATCTATCTATCTATCTATCTATC